>AYEL01081498.1:0-56389 GCA_000484575.1 Olivierus martensii | reverse complement strand
TTTTAATTTTTGAATATAATAATGAACATTTTGGTTCTGAGTTCTATGTTCTAGAACAGGAGTCGGCAAACTTTTAAGACGGAAGAGCCAAACCTGTCCGTCATAACAATTTAAAAATTATTCGAGAGCCATAAATATAGTTTTACAAATAAGGAAAATTTAAAGTAATATTATCAGTTATATTAATTATATATTTATTAAATGAAGAAAAAACACAAAACATTGTTCTCATCGGTTTTAATCAGTGTGAACAATAAGCTCTCTACCATGTGCTAAATCATCCCCTCCACTCGCATTGTATATCGTAAGGATATACAGTGTCATGCCTCGCGACGCGTTGCCGAAGCGTGGGGCTTCGCGACACGCTTCAGCAACGCATCGCGAGGCGTGATGCTTCGCTTATCTTTAAGATGAGGGTAACTTTAAGATTCGTTTATCTTTAAAAGCATGTCGCAAGGCATGACGTTTCGCGCATCTTAGTGCCACGAAATTTTGCTATATCTATAAAACAAATCACCATTATGTGAATGAAATTCATTTAAAATTTTATAAATGAAACTATGATAGTTTTATTTTCATTTTTTATTTTACTTCAGAGCCACATATAGATACTCAAAGAGCCGCATGTAGCTCGCGAGCCGTAGTTTGCCGACTCCTGGGTTAGTTAATCCGAATTATCCTCATGGAATATTTTTATCTGGCGGCGGCCACTTATAGAGCCGCCATCATCACAGGCTGACCAACACCCATGATGGAGTCAACCGTAAGATTGAAGGATGGGTTTCAATGGTTGACCAACACCCATGATGGAGTCAACCGGAAGATTGAAGGATGGGTTTCAATGGTCCGGATCATCCAGAATGGTAAGCCACAGCTTTATCACGCAGCCATCCGGCTGATCTCTCATTCCGTCAGTTCGCGGTCCACAGTTTGTTCTGTGAAGTGTTCGTTATCCGAACATGTGTTCGTTATCTGATTTGTTCCTTATCCGAACTGTTCGTTAACCGATCACCCACTGTAAGTTCGCGGTTCCCACAGTTTGTTCTGTGAACTGTTCGTTATCCGAACATGTGTTCGTTATCCGATTTGTTCCTTATCCGAACTGTTCGTTAACCGATCACCCACTGCACACGTTTTAATTATAGGAAAATTAAACATTTCTAATTATTAAATTGTTTATTCAATATATCATAATTCAATTTATTTATACTGAATTGAATTTTTAATTTCATTACGAATTTTTTACTCAATGAGATTTGTTGTAAGATATAATTGAAGAGTGTGATATCCCAAAACACGTTCAGTCCATTTGTCATTTTTTTATTTGATGCAAATACATACTCCAATTGAAGTCATCTATCTTTTTAAAGGCCGGTTTGTTCCAAAAACATACCAATCCATATGTACAGGGCACTTGAATTCTGCTTTGTTTTTATAAACTTGCTCAGTCCAGAGAACAGTAACGATGAAAACTTGCTCAGATCTTTGCGCATGAGCAAAGAGTTTTTCTAATCCTGCCAAGAGTTTTCCTAATCCTGAATTTGTGGTTACAAATTAATTTTCGGTAATAGTCGAAAGCGTGAATAGGGAATCCGCGAATACATAGAATCGACTTTATTTTAATAGTTAAATCAAAATAAATTTAGTTTTTCCTCTAATGAAGAATGAGTGTAATTGAACACACGTTCAGTTCTTGGACTTAGCGAGTTTTCATTAACACCATTAAAATGAAGTCATCGTGTATTAAACTAATGATGACTGATTTCAAATTTACTGAGAAGTGCATGTATATGAATTAGAAACAGATATCTGGTAGTAGATAGTCATAAACGTAAGTATTTTCTCAATTCATATTTTGCTTCTCCTGAAAATTAACAAAAATGGCCTGAACGTGTTTTGAAATCACACTCTTCTATTGTACACCTAGAAATTTCTACATAAATTAAGACAGCTGTTATTTTGTTTTTTACTTATTCATCTGCTGTACCCATTTCATCTTTATGAAGGTAATAAAAAAATTATCAAAAATTTCTCTGAGGAATCCAAGAAATACCTAAGAAATCTTTGATAATTTTCGTATATTATTGGAAATTAATAGATCTAACAAAATAGAACATCTGTCGTATCAATTTATTATTCAGGTATAATTTACCTAATTTCATTTTCTATTGAGAAGATGGGATTTACTAAATAGAAACATAATAAAAAAGTTAATGATTCATTCATAAAAATATTTTTCACATTTTTTTTAGTAAATTCTGCATTTATCTTCTTAATAAATAATATATAAAAATTCTTCTATTTCGATATTATTTCCCAAGTAATTTTATCATTATTGAGTAATTTAATATTTAATTGATTATTTTTTACATTATAAAAAAATTCGATAACATTTTTTGTTATTTATTGAACAAATCTGTGCTGTTACATTCTGCATAATATGAAATGAATCAGTGAAATAGTGTTTAATGCTTACATAGTAATAATCATGAAATACTTTTTAAAATATGCAAAGCAACTTCTTAGTAGTCCTCTATAATTATGAATGACTTATGTTGAGGGAATCTTTTCTATAAGCACAATTATTTTTTATATTTTTTCCTCTTAGTTCCAGCAACGATGAAAACACTGAATACATACCACTCACCATCTGTAAGAAAATATATTTTTCCATATTTTAATAAAAAATTAAAAACATATAAATTATTTTTATTGGAAAATAATAAAATGAAAGAATGTTTTCCTATGTATTATCAATAATAAATCTTTAACATTTAGTTTGAAATAAAAACTTGTTCTAGGACTGAGATAGATAAGATAGGTTAAGCTGCCATATCCTCACGAGATATTGTTAGCTGGCAACAGTCAGTTGTAGAGCCCATCACAGGCTGGCCAGCATCCATGATGGGGTTGAAGAATGGGGTTCATCGAGCCGGGCCCAAACTACCTCCTGAAAAACTAGAGGTGTGGGACCTGGATTTGAACCCGAATCCTCCAGAGTAATAACCCATAGCTTTACAACGGCCGACTTCTAGGACTGAGTCAAAAGTTATACAAAATAGTTAGATACTGATATTTAACATCAATTTGAAGACTACGTTAATAAAAAAAAATATATTAAATTATTGTAAGTATAAATTTCATTTATCTGATAAAAATATAGAAATTATACAGTGAAAGAATTTGATTCTGATCAACCATATAATTAAGTATTTACAAATTTCAATACCCTTCTAATAATAAGAAAATTGAGAATTTTTCATATTTCATATTTTGGATTTATTGAATATTATGTTAAAAATTATTTTATTGAAATAAAACTGCTAAATCAGTATATATATAAAAAAAATATATTAAATTATTGTAAGTATAAATTTCATTTATCTGATAAAAATATAAAGATTTCTTTTGAAATTTTACAGTGAAAGAATTTGATTCTGATCAATCATATTATTAAGTATTTACAAATTTCAATACCCCTCTAATAATAAGAAAAATTGAGAATTTTTCATATTTTGGATTTATTGAATATTATGTTAAAAATTACTCTATTGAAATAAAACTGCTAAATCAGTATATGTATGTTGTACTGTGCAAGCAAAACAATTAATTTTTTCGAATCTAATATAATCTATAAACTAATTTTTTGTTCATATTTCTTTCAAGATAAATACTAAAACTAAATTTAAAATTTATACGTAATGAAAAGTAGTAAGAGTAAAAGTATTTAATAAAATAAACGCTAATTTATGGAATTTTCAAATAAATTAGAAATTTAATTTACGCAAATTATCACTTGTTGTGAAATGGAATAATAAGAATAAATAATAGTAAAAAATAGAACTTTTTTAGTTTAAGCCAGTTGTAACGTGATATTTTAGGTAAATATCCTTAGATGTGTGTATGCTGAAACTTTTTATTATTCCGGAGAAAGAATAAAAACAATATATATATATATATATATTGGGGAAAATAAAAACAATATATACATATATATATATATATATATATTCAGGGCCGGCTCAACATACGATTGAGAGGAGCGACCCTGACGATTCCAAAGGGCACTGGCTCCGTTTGTGCTTAATTATTATTATTCTAATAAGAGAAAATTATATTTTATATAATTTAAAAGTGAGTGTACCTACCGCTCAGTTTTAAAAACCAACAAAACTCACGACTTGAGTGGTGCAACAAAAATTTTCCATAGGAGTGGTAAAAGCACTAGAGCCGTTTCTGCATATATAATACTGAATTTTTGACTAGAGAAGAAGAATCTGAACTAACTGTTTACGAACAAATAAGAGATATTTTATCAATTTATTTTAAATATATATAAACGGATATAATTTTCTACAAAAACGGATATAAATTTTTGTAGAAAATTATATCCGTTTTTTTTTTAATTCTATAGTATAAAATATATCCGTGCTTTTTTTGAAGTTTATAGTATACTAATAATTTGTTTATTTATATCATACATATTCGACTAGCAAATTGTATACCATATTTGTCAGTTTTTGTCTTGTAATACGTTAATTTGAACTTTTGTTTCTTAAACTATTTTTCATAAATAATACAGAAAATCTGATAAAGTTATCTTTCATAATTCTTGTTCGATTTGAAAACTTAAGTAAGTTGTAATATTAAAGATCTAAATCGAGAATGTGGAATTCCATCTTTATGGCTTAAACATATTATGACAGAACCCATTACGAGCATGAGAGGACAGAGATTGAATAAAATAATATATTTTTTCAGCTAGATAAATTATAATGCTAACAGAGCACAAGTGATTAAAATAAAAAAAATAAGAAAACTCTTATTATCATTCTATTTATTCACTAATTTTTAAACGATTGCAGTTATTTACTAATAATAAAAAAACATTTATTAGATATAATGCATACCTTCATTCTTTTTTCGATGGGAAGTTCTGAAAAGGAGAATCTACCAATTTGAATGAAATCTCCATACGACTGTTAAAAACATAAAAAAAAATTATATAAAGAAATAATTGTCAATAATGCTACAATTATAAATAATATCAGTCACGTTTTATCAAAAAATATTAAGCGCAAGTAATTTAAGAAATGTAGACATTATATGATATACAAAATGCATTATGATTATATTATTTTTATTTTTACTCCAATAATTTATGATCGCAAGGTTATGAGATTAAAAGAGATATTCCAAAATAATAATTATAGCTTTTAATATAAAATTTGATAAATTTCATACTACAGTAAAACCTCGATCTAGCGTTTACCAAGGGGATTACGTTAGATTGAGAAAAACGTTAGATCGGGAAATGGCAAAATTAAAATGACGTACATATATAGGTAACGCGGACCTGCAAATTTTGCAATGTGAAGAGACTACTAGTGAAATTTACAACCAAAAAAATAGAAAATGTGCAGGCCTTCAGCGCACTTATTGTGATTTTCAAACTAGCAAATATATTCGAAATAAAATAAAATTACTGTGTATAGTAACTACATTTTATAAAACGTTTATTGAACTGAACATCGGAATACAGTGCATTGTACTTAAGTGCGCTATGTGACTTCCATAGCATGTGTGAGATGACGGGACGTAATAATAATTCTGTCAAACATTACATCGAAAATTATTTACAAGAGTTTGGTGATATAATGACCAGAAAATTTGAACGTTAGACAGAGGATAAAGTTAGATTAAAACATTTTAATGTTATTTTTTTTATTTTTTGCTGGAACCGGTGAAAAAGAATGTTAGATTGAGGAAAACGTTAGATCGAAGTTTTACTGTATATATATATATATAATTAATTTATTAACTAATTGTCAAATAATAAATGAAACTAAACAATAATTATAATTATTTAAAATGAAATAAAAAATATATTAAAATCAATTTAGTAATAATTGTTTAAAACATTGATTTTATTATATCAGATAAAGAACATTCGAAAGAAAATAAATAAAAATTGACTTACACTCGAGGAGACTCGAGATAATCCAAAAGACGCCATAATACAGGATATTGAAAGTAACAAAGAAATCAAATAAAAAAAATTTTTTATGAAGATATCCACTTCAAGAAATAAAGCCGCGTACATAAGGAAACTTGTCATGTATAATGCGAAACAATATATTATAGGAAAATAGTCTCCCCATTTTTCATTTACTTGTTGAGCAAATTCCCATATTTCAGTATGAGATTGAATATGTTTTACGAGTGGAATAAACTTCGAATTTCGTTTTAATCTTATAAATTCATCGGATAAATACTTTAGTTGTATCTCTAAAGTAGATATACTACTTTATTATAGGATAAATACATAATCCAAGCAATGACAATGACGGAAAATACTGTCGAGTATAATTGCCAACTTTCGAAAAAGAACCACAAATTTTGCATAGTATAGCAAGTTATTTCGTAGATATTTGAAAAGGATTGCTCTTCGTAAATCCAGAATAAAGTGTACGATACAACAAAGCATTGAACTAAATTTACTGGACAGATTAATAGATATGAAACAATTAAATATTTATACACTTTTCTGAAAAAAGCTGTTTCGTTAAAATCGTCACTATTCATATGACTGAATACGATTTTTCTTCTTTTGAAAAAGCTAAACAATACTGAGCAATGTAAAGCTAAAAGAAATAATTAAGAATACAATACAGTATAAATAAAATATAAATTATTATAAGAATAAATTTCATGTATATAATAATTGAAATATATTTATAAATACAAATAATTGAAATGTAAATAAAATTAATTTAAATTTAACAAAAGAACATAAATCCCGCAGCATATGGCTGAAAAAAATGTGATTCAAATTGATAATAAAATTAAAATATTTATTAAAAGAGCAAGAAAATAAAAATACGATGCAACAAAACGATAAATACAACTAACATTATTAGCATCATAAGTAAATGAGTTTTATACAAAATAAGAAGTTGCAATTTTACTTCTTCAACAAGTACTATTCGATACTAGATTGTCCGATGCTAATAAGTCATCACTTCGATTCTGTCCTCTCTTTCTAAACATCTCAGTTCTCCCGTTAACTTATATAACCGTGGGAAAGCTGTGGCTTACCACCTGTTGAACCCCATCTTCCGATTGATCCTATCATTGGTGCATAATCCTAATTCCTTTGTAGAGTACTTTGATTATTTTTGAAAATATATTATTTCACTACTATTTATGAGATTAAAGTATGCTGAAAATTTTTACTGTTCTGGAGTGAGTAATAATACAAATAAATATATGTTCTGAACTTACTTTTGAACGTAGAAATAGAAATTGAACAAATTGTTTATAAATAAACATCATATATTTTAATAACATATCTTTTGTAAGAAATTATATAAAGATATATTTGTATATAACAAATTATTTTAAGATTTTATATTATGCCAATAATTTGTTTATTTATAGCATACATATATTCGACTAACAAATTTTAAACCATATTAGTCCGTTTTCATCTTTCTTATACTTTATTCGTGAATCATACAGAAAATACATCATATATTCTTAAACAATTTTTATAAGTGATATAAATTCGTAAAATTAAAGAAGTAAATTATTGAAAATTTATGAGAAAATAGTTAAAATAAGTAATTAATAATAATAAATTACGTATAATATGTACTTAGACAAATAAAGTACTTACTCGAATAAAGAATTTTTTATTGACGAAGAAGAAACCGCAAACTGAAAGATCTAAATTATTTAAAATATGTAATTAAATAGATAAATAAAATCAGTAATTAAAAAAAGTTATAGATTACTTACATGTATTACTTACTTGGTGAAATAAATTACTTACTCGAATGAAGAAATTTTTATTGATGAAGAAGTAACCGCCAACAGAAATTCCCAATGCCATTTTCCCGAATCTTTTCATGAATACAAGAATCTAAAATTTGCAAAAAATTGTTTCTATGTTTCAGTAAAGATCTAAATTATTTAAAATATGTAATTAAATAGATAAATAAAATCAGTAATTAAAAGAAGTTATAGATTACTTACTTGGTCAAATAAATTACTTACTCGAATGAAGAATTTTTTATTGATGAAGAAGTAACCGCCAACAGAAATTCCCAATGGCATTTTCCCGAATCTTTTCATGAATACAAGAATCTAAAATTTACAAAAAATTGTTTCTATGTTTCAGTTTTTTTTTGTCATCAAATAAAATTTCAAAAGTTTTGTATATATCATTTATTAATATAATATTATAATTACTGTGAATAAATAAAAATTTTCAAAATATCTTCTGAAATTTCTTTGGTTCTTTTCCATTTTATAATCAAAATATGCTGGCATGTATTAGAATTTCCCAATATTTGTTAGAAAACATTATAAACTGCATTAATATTATTATATTTGTATAAAAATGTACGTGATAACATTAAAATCTACTAAAAACTACAACATGAATCGGCATAGTATCCAGTTGGAATAAATAAAAATAATTTTCAAAATAATTGTAATTTTTTTTAAATTGGTTCATAAAATTAATAATAATTTGAGCCGATAGCTACATATCTAATTAGAATAAAATTCACACGTATGTTTGAAATATACAATAGAATATAATTTTTGAAATATAAACAAAATCATTTTTTTTATGAAAAGATCCTTATTCATGTTAGGTAGATTAGATGAACATTTTCGATATTAGATTTTATTTTTTTCCAAAGTGTCATATTACTGAAATCATAATTATAACAACTACATTAGTATAATTTCAACAAAAATAGATTATTTTTAGAGAATACAATTCTCTAGTAAATCTCATATCTACAAATTTCGTTTTAATGAGTAGCATAATATTTACGTGAAATATAATGCTAAAAGACAGAACTTAATCGGATCCCATTCAATATTAATATTGTTATTTATCCATGTCAGATATAGACTGGAAGAGTAAAAATAGGAATCAACGGAAAAAGCATAGTTTCTTGAAAACATCTGTTTGTATACATCTCGACAAACATACAGACTAACAAGGTATAGCGATATATTTCGATCTGGAAGATTCAGATTCAATTCCAGATCTTATGTTTTCAAAATATTCAGGAGAAAATGGTATCGAGAATGTGGAATTCCATCTTTATGGCTTAAACATATAAAATAGCGATATATTTCGATCTGGAAGATTCAGATTCAATTCCAGATCTTATGTTTTCAAAACATTCAGGAGACAATGGTATCGAGAATGTGGAATTCCATCTTTATGGCTTAAACATATTATGACAGAACCCATTACGAGCATGAGAGGACAGAGATTGAATAAAATAATATATTTTTTCAGCTAGATAAATTATAATGCTAACAGAGCACAAGTGATTAAAATAAAAAAAATAAGAAAACTCTTATTATCATTCTATTTATTCACTAATTTTTAAACGATTGCAGTTATTTACTAATAAGTAAAAAACATTTATTAGATATAATGCATACCTTCATTCTTTTTTCGATGGGAAGTTCTGAAAAGGAGAATCTACCAATTTGAATGAAATCTCCATACGACTGTTAAAAACATAAAAAAAAAATTATATAAAGAAATAATTGTCAATAATGCTACAATTATAAATAATATCAGTCACGTTTTATCAAAAAATATTAAGCGCAAGTAATTTAAGAAATGTAGACATTATATGATATACAAAATGCATTATGATTATATTATTTTTATTTTTACTCCAATAATTTATGATCGCAAGGTTATGAGATTAAAAGAGATATTCCAAAATAATAATTATAGCTTTTAATATAAAATTTGATAAATTTCATACTACAGTAAAACCTCGATCTAGCGTTTACCAAGGGGATTACGTTAGATTGAGAAAAACGTTAGATCGGGAAATGGCAAAATTAAAATGACGTACATATATAGGTAACGCGGACCTGCAAATTTTGCAATGTGAAGAGACTACTAGTGAAATTTACAACCAAAAAAATAGAAAATGTGCAGGCCTTCAGCGCACTTATTGTGATTTTCAAACTAGCAAATATATTCGAAATAAAATAAAATTACTATGTATAATAACTACATTTTATAAAACGTTTATTGAACTGAACATCGGAATACAGTGCATTGTACTTAAGTGCGCTATGTGACTTCCATAGCATGTGTGAGATAATGGGACGTAATAATAATTCTGTCAAACATTACATCGAAAATTATTTACAAGAGTTTGGTGATATAATGACCAGAAAATTTGAACGTTAGACAGAGGATAAAGTTAGATTAAAACATTTTAATGTTATTTTTTTTATTTTTTGCTGGAACCGGTGAAAAAGAATGTTAGATTGAGGAAAACGTTAGATCGAAGTTTTACTGTATATATATATATATAATTAATTTATTAACTAATTGTCAAATAATAAATGAAACTAAACAATAATTATAATTATTTAAAATGAAATAAAAAATATATTAAAATCAATTTAGTAATAATTGTTTAAAACATTGATTTTATTATATCAGATAAAGAACATTCGAAAGAAAATAAATAAAAATTGACTTACACTCGAGGAGACTCGAGATAATCCAAAAGACGCCATAATACAGGATATTGAAAGTAACAAAGAAATCAAATAAAAAAAATTTTTTATGAAGATATCCACTTCAAGAAATAAAGCCGCGTACATAAGGAAACTTGTCATGTATAATGCGAAACAATATATTATAGGAAAATAGTCTCCCCATTTTTCATTTACTTGTTGAGCAAATTCCCATATTTCAGTATGAGATTGAATAAGTTTTACGAGTGGAATAGACTTCGAATTTCGTTTTAATCTTATAAATTCATCGGATAAATACTTTAGTCGATAATACATAATCCAAGCAATGACAATGACGGAAAATACTGTCGAGTATAATTGCCAACTTTCGAAAAAGAACCACCAATTTTGCATAATATAGCAAGTTATTTCGTAAATATTTGAAAAGGATTGCTCTTCGTAAATCCAGAATAAAGTGTACGATACAACAAAGCATTGAACTAAATTTACTGGACTGATTAATAGATATGAAACAATTAAATATTTATACAGTTTTCTGAAAAAAGCTGTTTCGTTAAAATCGTCACTATTCATATGACTGAATACGATTTTTCTTCTTTTGAAAAAGCTAAACAATACTGAGGAATGTAAAGCTATAAGAAATAATATAACTTTTATAATTATTCGATTTTCATTTAATATAAAACTCCATTCTCCGCAAATACTATTTTCGAAAATGATATTTGAAAAATATAAACTGCATTCTATCCATAAGAAAAATTCCATAAAATTGATATAAATTTTATAAAATAGTAACGTTAAATTGTGTTCTCCATTTGAAAATTGGTGACGGTTGCATGGCCAGATTAATTGTATTCCAAAAATTTTATACGGCATTAAAAGTTTATCAAGGATACAAGCTGAACAGGGATATGTGAGGCTTTTAGGTTCCATTGCAACTATGTCCTGATAAAAATTATTCCGATTTATGATGACATCTCTTATGATTCTTATGTCATTGTTTATCGTATTATGAAATGAATGCAAATCATATGATTTGAGCATTCTGGGCATGAGCACTTCAACACATATTTTATTGGCTCTATGATTAAATCAATATCACCTAACGGAAAATCATAATAAATGCAAAAACATAAAGAGGTTTATGTGGATCAATTAAATCCCGAATTTCTCCAACAATTCTGAAATGTGTTCTTTTTTTACAGTCATTATAACAAGACAAAATAGAAAAGAACAATTTTTAATTAAAAAAGTATATTTTTGTTCAATAATAATAGTTACGAATGATAGAATTATAATGCAATATTGAAAAGAGATTATTAATATACTTTGTATTACTTCATTAAGATTTCATGCAGAAATATTATTATTCTATTTATTGTTTCCTTTATTAAATAAATTATGAATAATCACATAATTACTTTTGAAACCTTTTAATAACGCTTACTTAAATTTTCTTTTAGATATTTATGAAAATTTGAAACGATATTTGTAGTGGAAAGAAAATTAGTTTTGCCATTGATTATTTCAAACTTTTTTGAAAGAATTTCATGATTACAGTTGTGTTAAATGATTTTGTCATTAGATCCTAAGGAATTCCCTTGGAATACAACAATAATTCAGAAAGTTTCAAGTTAGATAAGTGAATTTAGTTAAACAAGGAACACTTGATTTTTATTCATAATTATTTTATATCTGTTTTTTCATAAATAATTGTCTTATTTAACGAAAAAATATTTTCGATATTTGTTAAAAAAACAACTATTGATAACAGTATCGGTTCTAGATATTTTGTCACCTGAGGCAACATTAGATAACCTTCCCCTCTATCCTCTTCACTTAAGGCGCATTAATATAAACATATGTATTGCTTCCGAATCAGGAATGTAATGACATCAGCTACACAGTCAGTGAGAAACATCAAAAAACTTTATTCGTTTTCTCATAGCTACAAGATATTACCAAAAAATTCAGATTTAATAGATATTATAAAAATGAATTTTATTTAATATAATAAATAAGAACTATAATTTAATTTTTCTTGCTTTCAGTCAGGCAAAATCATTACTAATTGATTATGAATTAATAAATTTAATTGATATTGGTTTCTTTCTCCCTCTATAATTATTATCCGTTACAATAATTCATCATTATATCTTTATACCCCAACACTATAGCATGAAATATTGTCAAGATAACTATAATTAAACTTTTGTGTGAAATTTTCTCACGAGGCGGCTGCCTCACTAGCCTCATCCTACATCTTACATTTTATGATAATCAGTTTTGTAATTTGATAAGTAACTTACATAATCTTATAGGTTTTATGAGTTTCTTATGAAAAGAGTGTTTTACCCAATGTCGGATGTTTATCTTCTACATTACATCACATTTTACGTTTATTTTTACTGAAACGCTCAATACATGAAGCAACTGCAAAAATACATTTTAATGATTAGGCCCTATATAATAAGAGAGTATTTTCTTAAACTTAAGGAACGCTAAACAAATCCATTATGCTCTAAATATCTTAAGTTATATAAAGATTAGGAAAGACTTAGAATAAAGTAAGCGCGAATTCGTCTTTTCTGAAGTAGTTGAGAATAACAAATTAAATTCTCAATAATAATAATTAAATTAAGATATTATGTGGCAAACAAGTCTTTCATGCATATCATAGAAATTAATTTTAAATAAATTTTAACGCCACCTCGAAATTAATTAATTAATTTAATTTCAGTCATCAGCATCAAAGATGTGCTTTCCTTGTATAAAGTTTACATAATTGAATAATATTATGATATATAATTAATAGATTATATTTGTTTACAATATTTTTAAAATTGAACAATTTACTTTAAAGAATTAAATTAATTATATATTTTCATTAAATACCTATTTTTATAATTGAAAATTTAATTATTTAAGAAGAAATATCCTGAATAAGAAAGAAGAGAACGATGATTCGACAGTCGATCCCTCCCGTTATTTGAATATTATACGTATTTTTGATGAAAATTCAAAATTAACAAAAAAGTTTGAAATTTGTTGAAAATTGTCCTAAAAGCAGCTTTACATTTTTTAGTATTTCCAGTATTTTCCAGTTTTACGATATACCAGTGTCTACAGATATATATTATTAATTTCATTTCAAACTAAACAATTTACTTAAAATATTGCAGAAAATTTCCTCTCAGAATTATGTACATTAGAATTTTATTAGCCTTTCCAATCTGTCGTAAATCGCTGAAAAGATTTATAAGTTCAATAAATTATTTAAATGAAACCAATTTTGAGTTTTAGAATTTTACATAAATGTTGAGTTTTTATTTAACAATAATTAAGTTTAAATATTTCATTACTTTTTATGAAAATTACAATTATACAGTAACTTGATCAAATTTTTTCGTGAATTTAGCATCCTAAATCGAGTAAATAAATAATTGTTTCTTTCTCTGTTTACAGTAACATAAATTTCTGAATTTCATCTGTATTTAATATAAAATATGAATTTCTGTTTTTATTGAATCTCACCTGTTGAAATTTATAAGAATTCTATCACGAAATTCAGCAATATGCGTATTTGATATACAGTGGATTCGTGTTTTTGCGAATCTCCAATTTACGAACTACACGTTTTTACGAATTATTTATTTGGTTCCAAAAAGTCCCTAATGCTAATTAATGCCATTCCCATTTACAAACTTTTGATTGTATGAATTTTTTTCCGAGATTCGTAAGAGTTCTTAAAATCGAGTGTCCACTGTAGTTTCAAATCTGATACTATTCCACGTGCAACGTAATTCCAACGTTGCTGTTAGAGGTCGCCACAGCCTGGAGATTATAAAGAAGTTGAATGCAAGTTTACTATAGCAACACAATTTTCTATCGATTATCAATAAACCACTTCTATCTGTAGATAAGTAAAATATATTGTACATCATATTTTTTATAATAAATTGATTTATATTCTGATTAACTACATTTATGTTTACACAATACTTTGATTAAATTTCATATATTCAACAAGAATCTACAATATGAATGATGAAAATAAATTAACTGTTCAGTAATGACAGAAAGTCTATATTAGAAAATATATAAATTTAAAATGTCTGAACAAAAATATATGTATCAAACTAATTCATACAATTGTGGTAATTGAAGTAATTATTAATTGCTGATACCAGTTATTCTATTAACAATTTAAATTTGATAAAAATATTAAATCATTTTTTGTGGCTTATAGAAATATGTGTACTATCGAAGTCAAAAGTAAGTGAAAGCAAATAATTCTTTTATTTTATAAATTATAGAATTATCCCTTGATAAAACAAGTAAACAAGTCTTCCCTAAAATGTATTTATATATTAAATTACCGGTGTATAATTTGCTCCGAATATTTTAATTTCGAAATTTTTCTTTTGAAATAGATTGCAAATTACTATTTTTATTATTATCGTTTAAACACTCACTCTGACCCTAGAACCAAAACCAATTGAGAGTCCAAAAGTCAATTTCTAATTTTGAAATATTTTATTTTGCAAAAGTTTGAAAATTGTTAGTACTTTTGTCTATTTTAAGATTTTAATTTGTATCCATAGTGTTTATTCCCAGAATCAAAACATCTTTGCATTAGTGTTTTCATGTGATTTCATTATTCATTCATAATATATTTATCTATATCTAAATATAGTACTTAATATCAATCTGACCATAATCTGACAAGATTCTCTCTCATACAGAGAGATTTCTTATTTCTCTCTCAGAAGATTAACTGATTAGTTTTGTAAATTTTAATTTTGTACAAGAACACACGATTAGTATAAACATGTGTTTTGGTAATAAAATTGAAGAATTAACACAAAAAAATGGAGTAAATCAGTTTGGCTTTTGATGGATTTTCATGCAAATACAAATTTTTATTTACATATATTTTATGTATTACAAGATATTAGTTATATTGATCAAAATATTATTTATTATAATTTAAAATGAAATTAATAATAAATTTTAATCATTCTTAATCTCTTTACAGTAAACCCTTGCAGAAGGCGAATTTGCGGAACGCGATTTTGCACATACGCGTTATCTTAAGAGGATCAATTAAATCCTTCTGAAATTCTCCAATAAATCTTGAAATATGTTTTTTATAATCATTATGACAAGATAAAAATAGTAAAGAACAATTTTAATAAAAAATTGTATTTATATTCATCAATAATAGTAATAAATGATACAACTATTTTGGAATATTGAAATGGGTTACTTAATGTACTCTGTGTTACTTCATTAACATTTCGTGCAGAAAGATTAAGAGATTATTAATCTATTTACAGTTGCCTTTATAAAATAAATTATGATTAATCAAATATATTCGTTGAAACATTTTATTAACTCAGTTAAATTTTCATGCAAATATTTATGAAAATTTGAAACATTATATTTCAAAATGAAAAGCAGATTAGTTGTGCAATTGATTTTTGAAAATCGTTGAACGCATTTCATGATTTTTGTTGTGTTAGATGATTCATTAAAGTCTATATATATTATTATATAATATATATTAATCTATAATCAACAGTCAATTCAGAAAATTTCAAGTTACGTAAGAGAGTTTAGTTAAACTAGGAAAAATTGATTTTTGTTCTTAATTATTTTGTACCTTCTTTTTGATAAATAATTGTCTTACTTAATGAAAATTGGAAAATATTTAAAGCGCCGGATCTAGATAATTTTCATCTGAAGCAACATTAGAAACTACTACCCTCTCTCCTCATCACTCAGGCGCGTTAATACATAAAACTTTCGAGAAAATATTTAAAGCGCCGGATCTAGATAATTTTCATCTGAAGCAACATTAGAAACTACCACCCTCTCTCCTCATCACTCATTTTATACATAAAACTTTCTAATATTTCGGAACCGGGAATGTAATGACATCAGACACTCAGACACTGAGTTTACTCGTTCTATCAAAGCAACAATAGTTAAAGTTCTCTATTCTCCCTTTTTCTCAGCTGCGGGATAAACAACTGACAGTGGTCTATTCTTTAAAGTGTATTCCCGATTAAATTATGATGAGGGGTGGAGTGATGTGCTAGCTCCGTGGATCCACAGAAATAAATTGTAACTCCATTTCAGAATTAATTAACCAAATTTCAATCATCAAAATCAAGGATTTGTAAGAGGTGTATTAATTTTATTTTATCTAAGAATCTTATATATTTAACGGATTATTTTTGTATATACAGAAATGTTTAAAACTGAAATTACAGATTATAATTATTTAAAAAAATTTTCTATAATATTATTTGCAATACTGTTGATATGTTGTGCAGTTAATGTTGTAAAAATCAGCTAAAATGAATTTATGAGTATAACTACTTGTGCGAAAATATTATTCCGATTAACAAACTCAATCATATAATAAATAATTTATCAAATTAATTCATATATTCTCTTTTTTATTTTTTAATAATCCTTTATGCAGGTTTTAAAAATAGATTTATCATAAATTTTATAAAATATTTTAATTAATTTGTTTGTAAATTGTATGAGCCGCTCACTTGCCAAATCGATTAACTCCACAAAACAAAAAGTGGAAGAAAATGAAAAAATAATATAAACTGTTTTTTAAAATTCCCTTTAAAATATAAATTCAAATAAACATTTTGGTATGTATTACTACAGATGTAGCTTTTTATGTAATGACATATCAAATGCATAATATAGTATATCCTTGGAGTAATCGTTAATTTAGTTACAGATTTTGAGGGATTGATGGAGTTAATCGATTTGGCAAGTGAAAATAACAAAAATTAATATCATAGAATTCAATCTTCAAAATATTTAAAAAATTTCATTCATACGCGGTACGTATGCGCGTGTGTATCTGCAATGATTACCCACGCGCATATCTGCTTGAGGCTGCTCTCTGAGTGACTAAGGCCGAGTTGCGATCATTTCATTCACGTTAGCAGAGCTATAATCACTTATTTATCAGTGTTTATCCTCTTTTCTTTTTGCATTTGTATTTCTTTTAATTTCAAAAATTCAATATGACATCTAAGAGAAAGAACGAAGATGATAAAGCAGCAAAAGAACTCAAAGATTTGACATTATCAAATTAATTGCAAAAAACAAAAAAGATTGTACTTTCGTGCAAAGAAAAGTGAAATGTCTATTACTGAATAATAAAATCCAGTCAAATTATGAAAGAATTATGAAGAATAAAGAAGTAATGTGTGAAAAATGAATATTTTTACTGATAAGAACGCAAACATCCAAAGATTATATTTAAAACATGAAAATTTGACATAAAAAATTAATCAGTTATCATAAAATAATGAAGACAAATTCAAATGTGTTAAAAATATTGCATAATTAATGGACTACCCGCGAATAAATATTACAGATTTGCTCATATTTTTAAATATCAGAAATTCGCAGATAATTAAAAAAGTGTGAAAAATGAATATTTTTACTGATAAGAACGCAAACATCCAAAGATTATATTTAAAATATGAAAATTGGACATAAAAAATTAATCGGTTATCATAAAATAATGAAGACAAATTCAAATGTATTAAAAATATTGCATAATTAATGGACTTTACCCGCGAATAAATATTACAGATTTGCTCATATTTTTAAATCTCAGAAATTCGCAGATAATTAAAACAAAATCGTCAATGGATAATGTTATTTTAATGCGTTTAATTTATAATCGGTAGTAAAATTCGCAAATTATTCTTTACTTTTTAATAAATTTGGATTAATATCTTCATTATTTTGTGATAATCGATTATTTTTTTATAATTTAACTTTAGATTTTAAATATAAGTTCTACATGTTCGTATTCTTTACAATATAAATATCTATTTTTAATTATTTCTATATAACTTTATGTAATTTGTTTGACATTCGATTGTTTGTTATTATTCTGTAATGCTTTCACTCTTTCTTTTGCCCCACCGGAATATTTTATATATTTTTTCCTTCAGATTAAGTGCAGAGTTTGAAGTAGTAGAAGATTTTTAATGTATTTGTTTATTCAATATATCATAATTCGGTTTATATATACTGAATAGAATTTTTAATTTCATTATGAATTTTTTACTCAATGAGATTTGTTGTAAGATATAATTGAAGAGTGTGATCCCAAAACACGTTCAGTCCATTTTGGTCATTTTTTTATTTGTTGCAAAAACAAACTGCTATTACTGTTGGCAATAAATTTGTTATGGGAATATTTGTTATATTTATTAAACGTATATTAAATATTAATTATTAATTATAAATATTATATTAAAGGTATTGTATTGTTTATAATTTGAAATCGTAACATTAAAAGTTGAAGTTTCTGGGGACTTTTTTATCTATTGTTAAAAGGAAAATTATTTTTTTAATTTTAGTAGTTCCTAATTTGAAATGATTAATTACGTATTCTGGGGCCTTTTCCTTGAGTTTAATGTTCTCATAGGGAAGGCTCCAGAACTTTCCCATGAAGTATTTAAAGTAATGTTTGAGCTTCCCCATGAGTGCATTATACTTATGGGAAAGTTCAAACATTTACTTTTCACTACAGTCGATTCTTGTTAATCCGCGAATAAGCGCGAAAGTGCCGCAAAAATCGAATTTGTGGTTGCAAATAAATTTTTGGGAATAGTCGAAAATGTGTATAGGAATTCGCGAATATTCTGAATCGACTGTATTTTAATACGAGGGTTTGAACTTTAATAGTGTCAACTATTTATTTACAATTGATACAAAATCATTCGTGGCATTCGTTTCAGAACTGTTCCAGAAAGTTTCAGGCAATAGACCGGTCCGTTCGAACTATCAACACAACAGGTATTGATAAAGGTATCCTACAACTTCTACATCACTGGCAATGGGTTGTACACATTGCTGGTGACTACATTGAGGGACAGTAAAAGTTGGTAGGTAACATGTATCTATTTTGTGTCAATTGTAAATAAATAGTTGCCAATACTAAAGTTCCAACCCTCGTAATTAAATCAAAATAAATTTAGTTTTTCTCTACTGAAGAATGAGTGTAATTGAAAACACATTTTCAGTCCTTGGACTTAGCGCGTTTCCATTAACACCATTATATTTAGTAATGGTGTATTTATAAACTAATGATGACTGATTTCAAATTTACCGAGAAGTGCATGTATATGAATTAGAAACAGATATCTGGTAGTAGATAATCATTTGATATGAAATATTTTCTCAATTCATATTTTGCTTCTCCAGAAAATTAACAAAAATGGATTGAACGTGTTTTGGGATCATACTCTTCAATTGTACACTTAGAAATTCCAACATAAATTAAGACAGCTGTTATTTTGTTTTTTACTTATTCATCACTCATTTCATCTTTATGAAGGTAACAAAAAATTATCAAAAATTTCTTTGACGAATGCAATAAATACCTAAGAAATCTTTGGTAATTTTCATATATTATTACAAATGATTTAATTTAACCAAAAAAAACATCTACCGTATCAATTTAATGATCAGATATTATTTACCTAATTTAATTTTCTATTGATAAGATGGGATTTAGTAAATAAAAACATTATAAAAAAGTTATTCATACGAAAAAATATTTCTCATATTTTTTCAATAAATTCTGCATTTAACTTCTTAATAAATAATATGTAAAAATTCTTCTATTTCGATATTATTTCCCAAAATAATTTAATATTTTATTGATAACATTTTACATTACAAAAAAATTTGATAACATTTTTCCATATTCACTGAACTAGTCTGTGCTATAACATTCTGCATAATATGAGAAGAATGAGGGAAAAAGTGTTTCATGCTTACATAATAATAATCATAAAAACTTTTTAAAATATGCAATCATATTATGAGAAGAATGAGGGAAAAAGTGTTTCATGCTTACATAATAATAATCATAAAAAACTTTTTAAAATATGCAAAGCCACTTCTTAGTAGTCCTCTATAATTATGAATGACTTTTGTTGAGGGATTCTTTTCTATAAATACAATTATTTTTTGTATTCTTTCCTCTTAATTCTAGCAACGAAGAAAACACTGAATAAATACCATACACCATCTGTAAGAAAACATATTTTTCCATATTTTAATAAAATTTAAAAACATATAAATTATTTTTATTGGAAAATAATAAAATAAAAGAATGCTTTCTATGTATTATCAATAATAAATTATTAACATTTATTTGAAATAAAAACTTGTTCTAGGACTGAGGTAGATAGGTTAGTTAGGTTAAGCCACCATATCCTCATGAGATATTCCTTAGCTGGCGATAGTCACTTGTAGAGCCCATCACGATGGGGTCAACCGGATGGTTGAAGGATGGGATTCAACGAGCTAGACCCGAACCTCCTCCTGAAAATCTACAATGTGTGACCCGAATTTGAACCCGTATATTTCAGGGTATCTTGAAAGATAATAAGATTCAAATCAAATGATTAAAAGAAGTAGGACAACCTAAATATTCTATAGAAAACTCCCAAAAAACTGTCGTTTTTATTTTTCTTTGTCACTTCTTCACATTTCTCTGCATGTTACATAACTGAAGAGTTTAGCAGAAATCGGACATATATTTTTTCTTCCATTATTTATATTAACATGCTCTGAAACTTTAGCAAAGCAGGAGAAAGACAAAGGATATGGTGAAAACATCCATAAACATGCATATAGAATGCATTGTTCATTAATTTTCGATTTAAATTAAAAATTTTTTTCTAATTTTGTTAAAATAAAAGGAAATAAAGGATGAAGAATCTCTTCTCAAAAAAATTCTAACCCGATCACATCATACAGCAAATTTCAACCAGAAATCCACATATGTAAGTTCCTTATGTAAGGGCTTCGAAAATATAACAAAGTAGTCAAAATTAAAGAATTTCGGAGTAATTTAATTGAAAATATCTCATTGCTCAATTCATTTTTGAATTAAATCTAAGAAATATTTGATATTTGTTTTTACATTATTTAAGAAAGCTAAAAATTTTTATTCAATCGGACTGACAATAAAAAAAAATAAATTTAATGAATTACTATTTCTTGCAGTAACACTTTCTGTGAAAATATTATTGTTAGAAATATTTTCTCCGAAAAAACAATTTCAAGAAAAGAATGCAATGATTTAAATCAAATAGTAGTTTCTAATCTATAGCAATAATCTTCATTTCTTAGTAAAGTACTTTGATTTGTTTTCGAAAAATAAACATTTTAAATATATTAGAGGTTACCACTAATATCTTTAATTGAAATTAGTCTGCAGGAACACAGAAAATTAAAAAAATTTTTGAAATTCGAAGATTCCTCATAATATCAATATCTTTATATTAACATAAGGTAACTCGGGGGAAGATAAGAGTGGGGGGAAGATGACAGTTGTGTGATATTTCGTTTACACGCGAACAGGTGGAAGGGCTTCCTGCAGTCTAAGGATGGAGGCATCCAGTACGAAGGCTGTTGTTGTGAATATTCAGTATTATATCCACTTTAATCGACGTTAAATCAAGAATTACAATCTTCGAACTTGGTAAATAAACATTCTGGGTCCAGCGAATTTTACCCTATTTATCCCCCTCCTTTGATCAGCCCTGCTTTTCGCTGCTCATTTAAACTGTATCTACTTTGAAGAACGCTAACTCTTTTTTGAGGTCATTAGACATTCTATCCACCGGCAAAATACAGTTTAGAAACAGAAAATTCAGTTGTTTTCTCGCGCAAAAGTATGATGTGACAGCATGGAGACTAAAGCCATGCAGAGATATGTTACTGTGAAATGCCAGCAAACATACCAAACGAAAGGACAATCTTTAGGTCAATGTTTATAAAAAATTCGGAGGTGAAATCGGTATCTTTTTGGGAATATAAATACCTTTTTATACGAATATTTAACACAATGGAACTGATAATTGCGTATTTAATTACGTGTCGGTATGGTGAATTGTTAACTCTAGTAAATAGTCATTATTATAGCAATCTATCTCGAATATATCACCGATTTGTCTCCTGTTTCTTTTTGTGATTGTTGACTTATAGATTGACTTCTTTCGGTTGGTACTATTTTTACTAGACTTTACAAAGTTAAAATTGTACCATCTCGCGGCTCGAATTCATCTTGTAAATTATTTTGTGTATTTTTCGTGTCTATTACTCTTCTTTTGTTGTTTTATTACTATTCTTTAGTCTAACCCAGTGCTTCTCAAAGTTTGGGTCGCAACCCCATATGGGGTCGCCTAAAAAAATCGCAGAAATAGTTTATATACATCTATACCCTGGATCGCATAAAATTGTACCATCTCGCGGCTCGAATTCATCTTGTAAATTATTTTGTGTATTTTTCGTGACTGTTACTCTTCTTTTGTTATTTTATTACTGTTTTTTAGTCTAACCCAGTACTTCTCAAAGTTTGGGTCGCAACCCCATATGGGGTCGCCTAAAAAAATCGCAGAAATAGTTTATATACATCTATACCCAGGATCGCAAAAAAAATTTTCTCGGGTAAAAGGGGTCGCCAAGTGGAAAAGTTTGAGAAGCGCTGTTCTAACCGATGATCAATCTACACGTGCTTATTTGTTATTCGGAGAAATGACTGTTTGCGTATGGTGTCCATCACGAATGTTTTCACCAGTAAAATTGCCTAATTATGACGTGTAACTATAGATTATTTCCTTGATCAACTGAGACATCTCTTAGAAAAATTTAAGGATAGCGGTTTTTGATATTCCGTATACAGAAATGGACTGTCAACTAAATAGAATGTAACTATAGATTATTTCCTTGATCAACTGAGACATCTCTTAGAAAAATTTAAGGATAGAGGTTTTTGATATTCCGTATACAGAAATGGACTGTCAACATGCAATGGCGAATGGATGAGACAGACGATGTATCAATACGACTGATTGACTGTCAACTACTTTACTCACAGCCGCGCCGTTGAATTTCCCTAAAGTTATTTGAAAGTATCCACTGGCTGTACAGTATAGGTCAGGGTACCAGGTTATAAAATGATTATTCAGTTTTATTTTTTCGCGCGAGAAACATCGTAACGTCACTAACATCTCGTATTAAATTTAAAAAAAAAGAAATATATTAAAATATATTGGAATATGTTTGTACAATTTATTGCTTTTTATACTCTTTTAAGTATTATATACTCTTCTTAACTATTAAATTATACGTAATTTTCATCTGAGAGATAAAACCTAACCTAATCTACCGGAAAGCCAACATTTCAGGCGGACACATCGCACCATCTATCGAATAAGTTATAAAGTTTTGTCGATATTTGATTTTTTGAAATTTTTAATAACGGTTATTTAAAATATATTTAATAATCAAAAACTCTAATTTCACCTCATAGAAATTCAAATCAAAAGGATTTATAAAATTTCATTGTATAGTCTTCGAGCTATTTCTGTCTAAAGTTGTACGTGACACTAATGAGGATAACAAATTATTATATAGATTATAAAATTAGTTTACGCAAATTATCACTTGCTGTGAATTGAGATAATAAGTAATAATTAAAATAATTCTCCAATAAAATAGAATTTTGTAGCTTAAGCCAATTGTAAGGTGAGGTTTTAGGTAAATATCCAAAGTTGTCTGCTGAAAACTTTTTGTTATTCTAGAGAAACTAATAAATAATATATAGTTATATACAGTATATATGAAGGGCCGGCTCAACATACGATTGAGCAAATATCCAAAGTTGTCTGCTGAAAACTTTTTGTTATTCTAGAGAAACTAATAAATAATGTATAGTTATATATATATGAAGGGCCGGCTCAACATACGATTGAATGGAGCGACCGCTGAAGGCTACAAAGGGAACTGGCGCAATTTGTGCTTTATTATTATTATTGTAATAAGAAAAATTTTCCTTTTACATAATTTAGAAGGTGAGCGAACTGGGCACCGTTCAGTCTGCTCATTTTTTAAAACCCATCAAAACTGACGAATTAAGGATCGCAATAAAAATATTCGGTAGAGCGCTAAAAGCACTAGAACCGTTACTGTATATATAATATATACTACACTGAATTTTTGACTAGAGAAAAAGAATCTGAACTGTTTACAAACAAATAAGAGACATTTTATCGGTTTATTTTAAATATATTTAAACGGATATAATTTTCTACAAAAAGTTGTTTCTAAAATTCTGTAGTAATATGAAATTTGTTTATTTATATCATACATATTCGAATAGCAAATTATAAACCATATTTGTCAGATTTTTTGTGTTTTAATATGTTGATTTGAATTTTTATATTTCTTAAATTATTTTTCATGAATTATACAAAAAAAATCCGATAAAGTTATCTTTGTAAATAAGGTTTGATTGATTGATTTATAATTTGTTGATAATTCTTGATTGATTTGATAATTGAAATAAGTTGTAAAATTAAAGAACTAAATTATTGAAAATACATGATCAAATAGAAAAACAAAATCAGTAATTAAAAACAGTAATAAATTACTTGAATGTATTATTTACTTACGGAAATAAAGTACTTACTCGAATACAGAATTTTTTATTGATGTAAAAGAAACCTCCAACTGAAATTCCCAATGGCATTTTACAAAATCTTTTCATGAATACAAGAATCTAGAATTTACAGAAAATTGTATCAATCTTTGAATTTTTTCTTTATGAAATAAAATTTCCAAAGTTTAGTATATATAATTTATTAATATATTATAATTGCTGTGAATAAATAGAAATTTTTAAATTTTCAAATTTTTTTCTAAAATTTCAGAATGCTCTATTCATAACTATATTATAATTACGTTGGTAATATTTCAACGAAAATAGATTATTCTACAGAACTAAATTCTTTCATAGATTTATATTTTAATGTTAATAACATAAAATTTGCGTGAAATATAATTCTATAAGGCAGATATTAATCAGATGTTATTCAATATCAATAATCGTTATTGAATATACTACCCTTAGAAAATCCCAAAATATGCGAATTTCATCTCAACTGGATAATATTTAATGAAATACTGCCAAAATATACGCTAACTATTTTCTATTATTAAATTTCTAATATTGATCACATATCCATAATTTTCAAGAGAACTGGTTCTATCGAGGGTCGTAAAAGTATCACTCATTTATTTATTTATTTATTTATTTGTACCCACACCACCCTACATATAAATGCAAATATGGTCGGCCCCCTATTCTAAAAGATAATAATCAGTAAAGGTCCTGGCAGCTCTATTCCAAAATGATCTGAAAGTTTTTTCAAGTCTCTTTGTAGGTAAGAAAATCAAATCGGTTCTACGAGAACTGTACTGAGGTACATTGAAAGATAAGTTGTCCGTGGGCAGATCACCTTTAATGTATTTAGATATAATATTGAGATCGTGCTTTTTTTAACAACTCAGAGAAAGAAGGTAAGTCCAGAAAATTGCTGTTTTTATCAGAATGACGATCAGCACAAAAAGAATTGATTTTCCAAATAGTACGTTGTAATAAAAATAATATTTTATTTTAGAAAGGAAGTATTTCAGTTAACTTATCGAAAATAGTGATAGAAATATTCGATTGGCAATAATTTACTCCCTTCTAAAAAATACCGAATAAAATATTATGGGATGATATCACAATCCTTCTGCAAAATCTTAATGAATATATCGCATCAGAAAAAATCTCAGAATTAGATTGACATGGTTTATATTGGGTTACACTCAATTTTATTTTCTTACCAAGTATCATTAACTATGTTTGGTAAGAAAATATAAAACAATTAAATATTTTGAATAATAAATTTCCAATTTAAATTTGTAAATCTGATAGTTGAAAATAAAAGAATTTATGCTAAGAAAAACAATTGAAAAATAATTGGTTTATTACTGAATTATATCTTCATATCATATATGGAATAAAATGTAATACATAATTCAAACGCCATTAGTAATTCATAAAGCAACCATAATGATGTCGCCTTGAAGAATAAAAAATAAAAATAACGTAAAAAAGCATAGTTGTTTGAAAACGTCTGTTTGTATATATTTGGACAAAAATTGTGGATCCTACAAATAATCGACCAGATACTTACAAGGAGTAGCGATATATTTCGATCTACAAGATTCAGGTTCAATTCTAAACCTCATGTTTAAGAATGTTCACGAGAGGAAGGAATCGCAATGTGGAATTCCATGTTTATGTCTTAAAGATATGTGACCCGAACCCTCTACCAGTATGGGAGGACAACGGCTGGATTAAATAATAGCTATGTGAGATAGATAAAATATAAATCTGACAGACAAAGCACAAGTGATTAACATAAAAGATAAGAAAATTATAATTATTATTCTATTTATTCACTAATTTTGAAACGATTGTACTTATTAATTAATAAGTAATAAAATGTTTATAGGACATATGACTTACCTTCATTCTCTTCTTGATGGGAAGTTCTGAAAAGGAGAATCGACCAATCTGAATAAAATCCCCATAAAACTGTTAAAAACATAATAAAAATTATATAAACAAATAATTGTCAAAAATGCTACATTTGTAAAGAATTCCAGTCAAATTTTCTCAAAAATCATTAAACACAAGTAATTTACAAAAAGTAAACATTATATAATATGTAAAATGCATTATAATTATATTATATTTATTTTTAATCCAATAATTTATGATCACAAAAATTATGCGATTAACAAACATATTCCAACATACACTCATAGTTATTAATATGTAATTTTATAAATCTTTTATCATAATTTAAATTTCATAATTCTATATGTGTATGTATATATAAATAATTACTTTATTAACTAATTGTCAAATAACACTAAAAAATAATTATAATTATTTAAAACAAACTAAATACATAAAATGAAATAAAAGATATATATTAAAATGACTTTATTAATAATTGTTTAAACCTTTCATTTATTAAATCAGAAAAATAAACTACTCAATATATAAAATAAAGAGCAATAGAAATAAAGTGAATAAAAATTCACTTACACTTGAGGAGAATCGAGAGAATCCAAAAGATGCTATAACACACCCTATTAAAAGTATCAATGAAATCAAATAAAATAATTGTGTTAATAAGATATCCACTTCAAGAAATAAAGCCGCGTACATCATGAAACTTGTCATGTATAATCCGAAACAGTATATTATAGGAAAATAATCTTCCCATTTTTCGTTGAGTTGTTGACTAAATTCCCATATTTCAGTATGAGATTGAATAAGTTTTACGAGTGGAATAGACTTCGAATTTCGTTTTAATCTTATAAGTTCATCGGATAAATATTTTAGTCGATAATATATAATCCAAATAATAGCAAAAACAGAAAATGCTGTCGAGAATAATTGCGAAGTTTGGATCCAGAACCACAAAATTTGCATAGAATAGCAGGTTATTTCGTAAATTTTTGAAAAGGATTGCTCTTCGTAAATCCAGAATAAAATGTATGATACAATAAAATGTTGAACTATGATTACTGGACAGACTAATAGATATGAAGCAATTAAATATTTATACACTTTCCTGAAAACAGCTGTTTCGTCAAAACCGAGATTATTCATTTGGCTTAATACGATTTTCCTTCTTTTGAAAAAGCTAAACAGTACTGAGCAATTTAAAGCTATAAAAAATAGTATAGCTTTTATAATTATCCGATTTTTATTTAATATAAAACTCCATTCTCCGCAAATACTATTTTCGAAAATGATATTTGAAAAATATAAACCACATTCGATCCATAAGAAGAATTCCATAAAATTGACATAAATTTTATAAAGCAGTAACTTAAAATTATTTCCTGCATTTGAAAATTGATGACGGTTGCATGGCCAGATTAATTGTATTCCAAAAATTTTAAACGGCATTAAAAGTTTATCAAGGTAACAAGCTGAACAGGGATATGTAAGGCTTTTAGGTTCCATTGCCACTATGTCCTGATAAAAATTATTCATATTTATGATGATAGTCTGCTATCATTCTTCTGCCAATGTTCATCCTATTCTGAAATGAACATAAAACATATGATTCAAGCATTTTAGGCATGAGCACTTCAACAGACCTTTTATTGGCTCTGTGATTAAATCAATATTACCTAGCGGAAAACCATAATAAATGTTTATATACATGTAAAATAGCATAAATAACATAAAGAGTTTTAAGAGAATCAGTTAAATCCTTATGAATTTCTCCAAATGTTTTTTTAATAGTCATTATAACAGATAAAAATAGTAAAGAATAATTTTTATTACAAAAGTATATTTATATTCATCAATAATAGTAATCTATTTATAGTTGCATTTATAAAATATATTATAATTAATCATATTTCTTTTGAAACCTTTTAATATCGCTTATTTAAATTTTCATGTAAGTATTTATGAAAATTTGAAACAATATTTGAAAACGAAAAGGAAGTTAGTTTGGCCATTGATTATTTCAAAATGTTGAAAGAATTTCATGATTTTTATTATGTAAAATGATTCATTAGATCCTAAAAAATTCGCTTGGCAATACAACAATCAATTCAGAAAATTGCAGGTTAGATTAGTGAATTTAGTTAAACAAGGAAAACTTGATTTTTGTTGTTAATTATTTTATATCTGCTTTTTGATAAATAATCGGCTTATATAATGAAAAAATGTTTACAATATTTGTCAAAAGCAGCTAATTATAACAACGCCTGATCTAGATGAAGCAACAATAGAAATTGGCACACTTTCTCCTCTTCCCTCACGCCCTTTAATACATAAATTTATGAAATACTTCGGACTGTAATGACATCAGGTACATAGTCACTAAGAAACATCAAAAAAACTTTATTAGTTTTTTCATAGTAACAACAGTTAATAAAATACTACAAAAAATACATATATAATAGACATAAAAACGAATTTTATTTAATATAATAAATATGAACTGTAATTTAATTTTTCTTGCTTTCAACAAGGCAAAATACACCATTATACTTCGTCGATCTATTCTTAGCACGAAATATTGTCAAGATAATTATAATTAAGCTTATGTATGAAATCGAAACTGCATTTTCGCTCTCCCTCATAATTTTCTCCTGAGGCCACTGCCTCACTCACCTCACCCTAGATCCAACGTTGTATCATAATCAGTTTTGTAATTTGATAAGAAACTTATATAATCTTATAGGTTTTATGAGTTTCTCATGAAAAGAGAATTTTACTGAATGTCGTATGTTTATCTTCGATATTACATCACATTTTACGTTTATTTTTACTGAAATGTTCAATACATGATGCAATTGCAAATAATACGTTTTATGATTTAACAATAAGAGCGTACTTTCTTAAAGTTTATGAAACGATAAACAAATGCATTATATATTTTAAATTATATAAAAAGACTACGAAAGATTTTCAGAATAAAGTAAGAGCAAATTCATGTGTTCTTAACTAATCAAAGAATAACGAATTATATATTGATCAAAATATTATTTATTATAATTTAAAATGAAATTAATAATAAATTTTAATTATTCTTAATCTCTATACAGTAAACTCTTGCCGAAGGCAGATTTGCGGAACGCGATTTTGCACATACGCGTTATCTTAATTAATTCTATTTAATTTGTCCAACGATAGAATTTCATTCATACGCGGTACGTATGCGCGTGTGTATCTGCAATGATTACCCACGCGCAGATCTGTTTGCTCTCTGAGTGACTAAGGCCGAGTTGCGATCATTTCATTCACGTTAGCAGAGCTATAATCACTTATTTATCAGTGTTTATCCTCTTTTCTTTTTGCATTTGTATTTCTTTTAATTTCAAAAATTCAATATGACATCTAAGAGAAAGAACGAAGATGATAAAGCAGCAAAAGAACTCAAAGATTTGACATTATCAAATTAATTGCAAAAAACAAAAAAGATTGTACTTTCGTGCAAAGAAAAGTGAAATGTCTATTACTGAATAATAAAATCCAGTCAAATTATGAAAGAATTATGAAGAATAAAGAAGTAATGTGTGAAAAATGAATATTTTTTAAATAAATATTTAATGTTTTATACGACTTTTTTTATTAAACCAAAGTGATGCACTTTTTAAGTGGGGCCCGGATTACACACTTGTCACGGGCCCGAAAATTTCTCTCGGCGGCCCTGTGTACAGATGAAATTGATTTTTCAGATCGGTGACACAGTGCAAAAATTTCTCTCGGCGGCCCTGTGTACAGATGAAATTGATTTTTCAGATCGGTGACACACTGTGCTGTCCTGCAAGGACTACATTGTTTTGTGCGAAATTTCTTACAAAAAAAAAAAAGGATGGACAAATACAATGATAAAGTTCCAAACAATCCGTCGCCGAAGGACATATATAAAGGACGCGCTAACGGACATGTTAAAGATTTATTTGTCCTGTTATTAAGTTATTTAAAAAATATAAGTACTGCAGTTATGTTTATTTGAATTTATAAAATTTTAATGAAAGCATTTGTTTTTGTACAGAAAATGTAACTTTTAACGCTTAATAGAAAAATAAAGATTGATAGTGAAGAATTACATTTTAAAAACATGTATAATTTAAAACAATTATGTAGTAATTATATATTTTTATAATATATGCGCTGATTGTATAATGTTTTTAAATATCTATATTTCTAAATCCTTACTCCAAAATGTAATATTAAAAAACTTAAATTTTTGTGATGTGGCCCGCGGCAATCTTAGGGGCTCATTAAATGACCCGTGAATTAAATTGAGTTTGACATGCCTGCCTTAAAGTACTCGAACATTGGCCATTGGAACATTGACATTGGCCGCTAAAAACAGTAATAACGTCAATGATCGAGTGGTGGTAACATTGGCGTGTTCTTTCAACATTGATGAGGCAATTCCTTCATTGGCCATAACATAATTACAGGATCAGCGGAAGGCGGTAAACTGCCAAAGGACGCACGAGAATGGATCCCCCTGCGACGTCGTCATTTAAACAATTGTTACATACGGCCAATATAGGCGAACTAGGCAACCGCTTAGGGCGCAAAACTTCAAGCTATACTTTATTCATACTTTGCTAAAATATCAAATTTAAATAGTGATATATGATTTACGTATCGATACCTTTTTCTTATCCTTCACACGTCACACTACTTTTATTTTTCAAACAATATGGAGAAAGTGGGGCTTTTCGGGGAAGGATGTGGGAAAAAGGGGAAGAAGTCGTCTAGCATGTGACAACATTGGCCGCCCCAAAGTTAGATTAGTAGAGGCCAAGTTGTGAAATAAGGGGCGCATTTGTAAACTTTGCTTAGGGCGCAAAATAACGTTATCGGTTACTTTTAAATATAATTATATATATAATAGGGTGATTCAAAAAGTTGTGCCAAAATTTATTCAGAACTTTATCTTCTACGAGTCTAGTCGCATTTTTTGATTTGAGGTTTCGTTTAAAAGATATAATGCGTGACAGTTTAGTGATGTCATTTCCGTTTTGATGTGTGTGAGAAGAAAAAAAATTTAAGTACTGAAATTAAGTTTACACTTTTGTTAATTTAATCCAATAAACTAATGAAGTTTTAATGCTAGATGAAATGATCGAAATGGTTCCCTTGAGCAGTAATGTCCTCTCTTAGATTGATGGACATTTTCGAAAATTCTACGGATATTTTCGAATTTGTTCAAAACCTTCCATAATGCGTCTCGTATTGTAGAAGGTTTCAAACAAATTCAGCATTAGCACCCGTCATAGCTTGGATAGCATACACTTGAGCTTTCAGCAGTTGGCTTTGAGATCATCCCCACAGAGTTATTAGAACATTCCACCGCTTACTATTCCCACTGATACTCTCATAAATAAGGTGCATATCTGCCAATTCTGCGTAAGAATAATGATCCATAACACACACAAAAAGATTGTAGTAAGCAATACACAACTACAAAACCAGAAGTTAGCAATTTAACGTTCGAAAATGAATGCTGCGTTTGTAAAAACAATTGCATTTCATTTATACAGCGCTTCTCAAACTTTTCATTCATGACCCCATTTTTCGTTACGAGCGCTTCTCAAACTTTTTTCATTCATGACCCCATTTTTCATTACTAGCTCTGCTAGATCAGCGCTTCTCAAACTTTTTTCATGCATGACCCCATTTCATTCACGACCCCATTTTTCATTATGAGATTTTTCGTGACCCCATTTTTTATTACGAGCGCTTCTCAAACTTTTTTCATTCATGACCCCATTTTTCATTACTAGCTCTCAAACTTTTTTCATTCATCACCCCATTTTTCATTACGACATTTTTTGCCAACTTTTTTCATTCATGACCCCATTTTTCATTATGACATTTTTCCCGATCCCAGGTATTAAATATGAAATAAAACATACAAATACATAAATCATTTATACACATATATTAAATATGAAATAAAACGTACAAGTATATAAGTCATTTACACACTTGTTAAGATGAACACAATCAACCAACCACAGCTTACACACTTATTAAAATGAACACAATCAGCCAACTACACTGAAAATAGTCCAAATGTTAATATTGGACATTTGTGAAATTACATATAAACTGAAATTCAAATGTTTGAATTTAATTTTAGCGACCCCAGCATTTCGCTTCGCGATCCCATTTGGGATCGCAACCCATAGCTTGAGAAGCCCTGATTTATATAATTGTTTATTAAAATAGCGACTGATCTGTCTCGATTCACAAAATTTTTCAGGATAGTTTTTAAATAGTTAAAATTTAATTTGCATTTTTAAAATCATTAAAAAATATATATAAAAAATATTTTTTGACTAAACCGGAAATGACGTCACAAAACTTTCACGCGTTATATCGTTCCACTGATATCTATGGAATCCGGACTCAATTCATAAATCCCAAATTTTGTATCCCGCGATAATATATACAAAAATATTTACATAAAATTATTTCGATTCTTACCAAGGACGACTTTTTGACGTTTTGCAGATTAATTCTGTATAATTTGGGGTTCTCGTAAAGCAAAATTCCATCTCTTGTAGTACGTACACTACAAGAGATCCGGATCTCAATAAAATTTCAAATTTTTCAATGAAAAACAGTCGCTTACTATAGGAATTGGAACAATCTGTAAACATTTGACCTCCTAATACGGATCCTATAATATAAATGTGGATAGATAATGAAAAAATATTAATTGAAAAATATTATATTCTTTTTACGTTCTGTAGCGCGTTGAAAACAAAGTAACACCAATAAAATAAATAATAAAATAGCATTTCTGTTTTTCCAAATAAATCAAATTGAATCGATCAGTTAGTTTATATTGTTAATGTGAACTTTAATAATAACTTTCTTTGATCTACAAAAACTTACCGTTACTTGAACTTTCCAATAAAAATCTGTATAGGAACTGATTGAATGTTCTGTATGTGTTTGAAGTATGAGTACGGAACTTCGGTTGTGTACGATAATATGCGTGTATATGATTGGAATAAAGGCTGGGTCTTACAGGCGTAAACCGCACCGTAAATACGTCAGCGTATCGACGCTGATGTCACTTCCTGTATATTGCTCGACGCTGCGTCGTTACGCCGGAGATGACTTTTCTTCAACTTTATGCGCTGCACCAAGAGTACGTTGGCCATTCGTCCAATCAGAAGAGAGATTGTTTTATTTCGTAATTCAATATGGCGTGGATTCACAGTAATTAACCAATAGATAAAGGACGTCGTTTATTTACGTCGCGTCGCGTCGCGTCGTATGCTTTCGGTCTTAGGCTGGATTCACACTGGTCTTGCGACTGCGGTCTCGACCACAACCGCGACCGTTGTTATAGAAACAATCCCATCAGGCCTCGCTTCCCGACTCTCTACTGCGACCGCGACAATATTCAACTTGTTGAATATTTTTGCGATCGCAGCCACTACATAATTACGATAGCCAATAGAAAGGAGGCATTTGGCCATTTGTTACGAACTATATGTTCATCAGCTCTTATTGGCTGTTGTTTACGCAGATGCTATTGGTTGATTCATAAAAATCGTGAAGCCGGTCGTGATCAATGTGCACGTTCTATCGCAAGTTGTCAGTCGTGGTCATAGTCGTAGACGTGGTCTCAGACCAGTGTGAATCCAGCCTTAGCATCAATACGCTGGACGTTTCGTGCGCGACGCATTTACATCAACGTACTGACGTCGCGTTTTACGCCTGTGAGATCCAGTCTTAAGAGAACATGGTGTAGGGTTTTCACATACAAAACTTAAAAATAACAGTCACACGAAGATATTCATATTTGAACATTATCCAATCGTCACATCCTCACATTTAATATATCACACACAATCACGACTACACAACACATACACGTGTTTCCCAAAAACCATCCTCTGGGTCCACGTCTCGGGAAATAGAAACGCTCAATTAATAGTTATTAATTTGCGGCTGAAGAGGCTCTGGTAACATTTAAACATTCATAAAAATATCTTTTTTAAAAAGTAATGGTAAAGATGAATAACAAATTAAAAATTCATTCTTTCTACAATTGATTAAACTAACGATTAATTTCCTATTTATTAGAACACAATGTGAAGTAATTTATCCAATTTTTATTTTTTACTATAGAATAAACATTTGCTGGAAGGTTATACCGTTACCTACAACTAGGAAAAATCTGGCCAATGTTTATTCAGCTTATAAAGATGATGATGTTAAGAACGTTATTTTATAATATTCATTTTAGATAAATGAAAGTATATATATTATTGAATAGATATTTTCTTCTTATATAAAAAATGGTGAAATTTTGTGATTTAATCTTATAAATTTGGAATATCGGCATAATTCGTCCGAACTGATATAAGTTATCTTATCGAGTTGTATCGATATACATCGATGGAACCTCCAGTTTTATTTTCACAACAATCCCACGTGGCATTGTAGTCAAATAAGACTGGAGGTTTTTGTGGTATAGATCACAAATCTGATGATAGTTTTAGAATTCAAAATGACAGATCCAATATAGTTGCCAGAAATTTAAAATCTGACTAAATTAAGAAATTCATTATTGTTATCGGCAGGATTAAACGTGTTCTAGACCTCGGCCGCGGTCTGAACCACGGTTTTATAAAATTTGCATTGCATAAACGAAGCGTCTTAATTACATTCCTCTTTATATGTGTATTTAATATTTGTGATAGAAAGTTTAAAAGACGTAACAAGAAATTAAATAATCACAAAATAGTAATTTTTCATTAATAAAAATATATTATACAATAATCCATTTCAGTTTCGATAAAAAAAAAATCTTAAGAGACTCGAACCCCAATCTTCCGTTAATCGAACGGCGAGCCCATTGCGTTACGGCGGCACTTATTAAAATGTTAATATCAATTAATACTGTATATAAACAACATAGAAAACTTTAAACCCCTTTTTTTGGGAATGTTGAAGTGCGTCGTATTATTTTACCATGGGTTGGTGAGAGGGTAGTATTACTACATATGCTAAAATCGGCAAAATCGGAGAGGGCCATGTTTGGCACCCCCCTTATAAGTGGTAAAGCGACACAAGCCCCTCTTCAGGCTGCCTCCTAAGGAGGGGTCAGCCGAATTATGGAAGAAGGAATCGACGGGATTCTAGGATATATTCTAGGATTATAGGGCCAGGATTCTATGATAAATTTTCCAAAGAGTGGGACTGGAGACTGGAACTAGGGCCTCCAGGTGGAAAGCCGAAGTGTTTCACGCAACAAATCCGGCTCCGGCCAGCGTTTAAATTAGATTTAGGTTTTAATCGGGTAGGGGACATTTGGTGGCGATCACTTTTAGAGAATTATAAGTTCTCTCCACCGATGAGTAATTAAAAGGGAGAATGTTTTTTCGTTATATTTTTTAAATAAATCTGTATCTTGGAAATTGCACGATAGAGAATATTCGGTTCTTTTGGAAATTCATCTGCGATAAGTATAATTACGATCTGTGTAACTTTTAGAAATATCTGTCATTTTCTCCGGTATTCAAACAACATATTACTGTAATACAAAAATGCCGGTTTTTTAGTGTTAATTTAAAAAATAATTGTTTATGATTATGATTTATTTATATTAAGATTATAAAAATCTATAATATATTTTTGATTTTATTTTTGACAAAAGGAAGAACTTGAATACAAAATTATCATCACAGTGTAAAACGATTAATATAAAATAATCATTAACACAAAGTACTATGAAGCAGTCCTAAAAAGTTTTAAAAGAACTGTTATTTGTTGTTGTTATTAGTGAGTTGAGGATGACAAGAAATTGCTGAAAACGTTACTCAGAATAAAATCTTTTAAAACTTTTTAGGACTGCTTCGTAGTGCTTTAATGTGTTAATGATTATTTATCGATAAGAGCATTTTCATGAGAGATTTTTCATTATAAAATAACCATTGTTCATCATTAAATATATGAAATTTTAACCGACAGCTTATGTTAACATAGAAAACATCAAATTTAATACACTGTACATGAACTGTGTATTAAATTTATATAATTTATAAACCTATCTAAAATATTTTTATTTGTAATGTATTATATAAACCATTTACTATTTTTGATAAGATTCTTTATTTACCAGAAAATAGTAGCAAGTCTCCATGTACATATTAAATATATTTTAGAGCTTTTAATAATGGGAAAAATTATTATATACAAATTAAATTTGTAAAAGGAAAATATCACAGTACAGATCTATTGATCAAATCCCCTATTTATAATAAGGAAATAGATGTCCGTTAGGGAGTCAGTAAAGTTAACAATTTACAAAATTTTATATAAAATTTGTAATTCAATTTAAGTTAAATTTTGCATTTTATTTAATTAAATTCTCAAGCAACTTTGACCCATTTATGCCTCTGACTGTAACACGATTTGGTCGCACCATTAAACCATGATTGGGTTTACATGTAAAATATCTCTGACCCTGAACACTTCCATCATTCTTGCCCTTTGGTTTTCTAAGTTCAACTCCTAACCAAATTCCATTTGCAAATTCCACATTTCCAATATATCTTACTGTAGCTAAATTATAATATAAATAAAATCATTATATAGCAAATTAAAATATTAATAACAAAAATAATAATGTCCTCATTATTAATCTATTGTTAGTATTTTTAACTTACCAATTTCGTTTTTAACAAAGATTTTTGTTCCAACAGATAACCAACAATCTTTTGTGAGATTTGTAGAATTTGTATACAACCTGTTTGTTAGATACATGCAGCATTCCATTTACAATTATTGTTCTAAAGAAAGAAAAGTTATCTCCATCTAATTAAAAGATTTAAATTTACAACAAACCTTTTTTGTTTATTAGATCTTGTTGAATGTTGAGATTCTAAACTAGACATTTCATTTTCTCCATCTGTAATTATTAGTTATAAAAATCTTATTAAAAATGTATAATAAATCTTTTTTGTAAATATATATTTATATGAATGCAAAATTACCTGTTGAACTTCTGGTACTTGAATTTAAATTAATAGATGAACTATTATCTGATATGCTATCTGAATGTATCAATTTTTATAATTTATTTATTCATGAAATATTAAATATTTCTTAATTCAATAACAATTTAATATATTTGATAATTCATCCTTATCCTCAAATGAAAAAATATTAAAAACAAAATTTAATGATTACTGTAGAAACTGGTATATCTATTGTTATATACAATTTTATTTGTATAATAAAATTAAAAATAAATTTCATAAGTTTATTCTAATGGATAAATCTACTTACATTAAATACATAATAATAAATTTTAATTCCAATTTACAACTTTTTAAAAAATATTCCATTTAAATAAAGTTTAATGAAAATATAGTGCAATAAATATTAATTGCATCAATAAACTTATTTTTCTATAGTTCAGACAATGGTAGCTGACAAAATATTTAATTGTTAATATTATCACATCTCTCCAGCAATTTCAAATTTTAACTATTGAAAGATTTTAAATCATCTATAAAAATAATCTAAATTCAAACTTCAATAATTTCTTTCTTTTAAAATAATTTATTGTGTTTTGTATATATATTTTAAATTCTCTGTTTTGAGTTGGATAATTTTCACCAGCTTCAGAATTAAATCAATGTATTAATCACCAAAATTACTATGAATAGATGTTATATATAAAATACACATAAAAGAAGGTAATCAAAACTGTAGCAAGATAGCCAATGAATTAAGTACTTCAGTATAAAAATGCAAACATTACTATTTAAGGTAAACCAAAATATAGCATAACATGGAAATGATTTAAAAAATAAAAATAAAATAGCATATACAATGTTGAAAATTTAAATATTTTATTTTGTATAAAACAATAAAAAAAATCTAAAAATTAATTATAGCAAATAAAACAATCTGATGATTATTATTTCAGATATCCTTATACAGGTAGGCCTCGATTAGTGCGAATAATGGGTTCCACAAATTTCTCACACTATTCGAATTCGCACTATTCGAAATATTAACTATATGTAAAATATGATAATTGGTTCTTGCTCTGTGAGATTCCGGCCATAAGCCAACCTCACGATGAATAACCATAATACTAATTGTTTAAGAAATATTTATTTTCATATTTTACATAGCTGTTCATCATCTAAATTATCAATAATAACTTACTAGGAATTGTCTCTCATACCATCATCAAACCAACCGCCAAATCGAAACCAAAAGAGCAAATCGAAAGCGGAAGTTGAGTGCCGCTTTTATGTCGCTCAATCACATCCATTTCTTGCTCTAGCATAATCACTAACCTCTTCTTTTTCTTGTTTCCTGTTTTATCATCAAAAGTGTTCTATCTTTTATCCATTTCGATACTTTTTAAACAAAAATTCTGTACTACATTGTATGTGTACAATAACAAAGCTGAATAATAGTAATGTTAAACAGCTAACAGCAAAAAGCCCATCTTACTGGTGTTTCACCCTCAAAGCCAAGTGACTGTTCTTGGACTGCTCCTCATCCGGTTTTACTAATCAAAGCCAAGTGACTGTTCTTGGACTGCTCCTCGTCCGGTTTTACTAACGAAAATTAACATTAATTTATAATCAGTCCTATACAGCACTAAAGCAAGTAGAATATTTTTTATTGTGGCATAACGTTTTCGAACCATATGCGGTTCCTCATCAGTGCCCCACATACAAAATAGAACATTAACTGAATATAGATATTCATTTAATGTTCTATTTTGTATGTGGGGAAATGATGAGGAACCGCATATGGTTCGAAAACGTTATGCCACAATAAAATATTCTACTTGCTTTAGTGCTGTAGGACTGATTATTGATAAAAGTAAGCAAGTTGTTATTAAATTATTTCTAACATTAATTTGTTAATTGATATCATAAAAAGGGATGGACATTTGTTAGTAAGACTGGTCTATGTTTACAACTCGAATTAATCGAATATTTGCTCGCACTAACTGAAAAATGGTATCAATTTTAAAAGAAAAGGAGACAGAGCTTTGTTAGTAAGACTGGTCTATGCTTATAACTCGCATTAATTTAAAAGGGGACGGATCTTTGTTAGTAAGACTGGTCTATGCTTACAATTCGCATTAATCACAGACCTTTGTTAGTAAGACTGGTCTATACTTACAACTCGCATTAATCGAATATTTGCTCGAAACGGTATCATTTTTATAAGTTGCACTAATTGAATATCGCATTATTCAAACTCACACTAACTGAAAAATGGTATCAATTTTATAAGTCGCACTAATCGAAATTCTGAAAAACGGTATCATTTTTATAAGTCGCACTAATCGAATATTGCATCATTCGAACTTGCACTAATTGAGGCCTACCTGTATTCATAACACTAGAATTAAAAGTAGGACACTGAAAAAACTTTTTACTTTTTAAATGAATTTCTGTAAAAGTTTGATTTGGAATCTGATTAAATTTACACTGAAACCTAATTATTATATATTAAGAAAATTTTAGAGATTTTTTAACAGAGTGTTATATCTGCAAATTTGATTTATAATCATCATTAATAATTATCCACAATATATTGAATATAATTATTATGACTTTAATCAGACAATATCTGTTCTAAAACTTAAATTTCATTACATCATTCTATTAATGTTTATACATAATAAAAAAATAATATAAATAAAATATATATTACTTGATTAGTATATTAATAATTAGTATATTAGTTGATAAATATAATTGATATTAATAATTAGTATATTTTAATATAAAAAATATATATTACTTGATTAGTATATTTTTTAACAGTTAGGATCCGGATGGTTTATACAGATAGTTCTGAACTTTACAGTTAATTCATTCTTGGAATGTGATCATAAAGTAAGAACTTGTAAACTAAGAGTCAATTTTCCATAGACATAATGTTAGAATCAGGAGTTCCATTCTCAGCAATGCAATTTGAGTGCAATACAATTAAGTCAATAAGTCAACAAAATCAATAGTTTATGATTAAAAATATCTAAATAAATGAAAAGATAGCCTTTTAAAGTCAAGCAAATTATAATAATAAAGAAATTATTTATATCATATAAATGCTAAAGATTTTTATTCATTATTATTATTGACAGATAAGTAAATGATCTTTAATACAGATGAACTGCTGCCTTAGCCACAATTCAGGAATGGAAGCTATTTATGTAATATACCAATAAAACTAGGTATGCTACTTCCACTTTTTGGCTATCATTTTGATTTTTCTGATTTTGTAACAGACAACAGTTTTTTGCTACAAACTAGTCATACTGTATTGTATAGCTATGTACATCATTAAGCAGGAACTCAAATTGAGAACTACATAAAGTTTTACTTAAAAAAAAAAGCACCAACATCAGTATGTTATTCAAATCAAATTAGCAGAGTACTTTCAATTTTTTAAAAAAAAAAAAAAAAAAAGCACCAACATCAGTATGTTATTCAAATCAAATTAGCAGAGTACTTTCAATTACTTTAGAATCATCTTCAGCACTATATTATAATTTAAATATATTACATATACAGGGTGTCCAAAAAGTCTGGAAATGGCTGAATAACGCAAGAAATACACTTTGGATTGAAAAATGAAAAAAAAAAAAGTATTCAATATTTTTAAAAAAGCTATCCAGTGATACCAAAGTTGATCCCCTCCCCCATCTCCTGGGAGTGGGGAGAGGGTAACTTTCAAATTTCAAATGGGAACCCCTAGTTTTTATTGCAGATTTGGATTCTCCAGAAAAAATTACATTAGTTTGACCTAGAATTAATGCCATTTTTCCACAGAAGGTGCTACAATCAATAAAATTTGAAGAGAGATATGAACATCTAGAAATGGCAGAATAACTTGAGAAATACACTTTGAATTGAAAAATAAATATCTGTTCAATATTTTTAAAAAAAAGGTATTCAATGATACCAAAACTGACCTCACCCAACCCCCAGGGGGTGGGATGGGGTAACTTTAAAAAGCTTAAATGAGAACCTCTAGTTTTATTGCAGAATTAGATTTTGTGTGTTGGTTTTTATTGAAATAATCTGTTGATTCGTGATAGATGGAATTGAATTTTTTCAAGAAACTTCTATTATCAATAACATTACCCAGAAACACAATGTGGACGTAGTAGGTTTCTGTTCCCTTGGGTGCTTGTTTTAGGTGAGTCCCTCACCTCTCACCATCAAGGCAATAATGGCAAAATCTCCTACTTAATTAGATGTTCAAATTGCTGACCTCCAGCTACTTGACAGCATGAATTGCATATATGTACATTTGTACATACATGCAATTCTGAAATAAAAACTGGAGATTCCTATTTAAGCTTTTTAAAATTACCCCACCACACCCTAGGAGGTGGGGAGGGGTCAATTTTGGTATCACTGGATAGCTTTTTTAAAAATATTGAACACATATTTTTTTAATAATAAACATTCAATTAGACTGCACCAAACACAAACTACAAGTAAAACTACTCAAGAGCCCTTTAGCAGTTAAAAGACTTTAATTCAGAAATGCTTTTGATGCTCTCAGCATCTTCCTCAGCTGTTACAATCTGACTAACCCTGCTATACTAGAACAGGAGACCCAACATATAAAACAAACAAACACGATAAAGATTTAAAAGGCCAGTGTACATCTGGATGTGCTCCCCTTAGCACTGCCAGCCAAGCTATGCATTTGTTACGTGACTCCACTTCCAGAATACATTACATATAGAACAAACAATCTTACAAAATTATACAAATAATTTTTCAAAAAACATCATTTTAAAATATAAAGTATTAAGAAACTGTTAAAAGATAAAAATAAAATCAAAAAATAAAAATAAATAAATAAATAAAAGTAAAAAATAAAAACGATATAATACAGGCAAAATTATACTTAAACTGCTGCACATTCCTTTACGGGAGTGTCAAAAAACAGATCATAGCATATCCTTTTTACTCTGCTTTTCCTACTTTATATAACCACCTCCACATACTAGGGACCATTTCTGGTTCCATGAAATTAATCACACATCCTCCCCTCTTCTTTTTGATGATTTCTAGTGCCTCAATCATATTTCGGTCCCAGCTTTTTTCACTCGGTCGGACAATCTTCGCTCTTCCCCAATGCACTTCCACATCGTAAAGCAGCGACCTCTGGCTTAGCGCAGTGGAGAGTTTACCATACCCGAGGTCCGTTTTATGTTCCTTTAATCTCTCTTGCAAGTTCCTCTCTGTATACCCTATATAAAATTCTTCTCTATCCAACGAGTGATTAGTAATAGGAATTTCATACACTCCACTTCTGACCTTATCCTCATAACTGTCTTTGTCATTCCTGATCATCCCGAAAACAGTCAGATTTCTTCTAAAACATAAGAGTACAACTTGTTAGCCCCCCGATGTTCCTTGCAAATTTTTCCACCCATAGGGCTTGGTCAACACACCTAAAGGAATAAGATTTACTTGACCGAGTTTTCTCCTTGCATAAATTTCTCTCATTAAGAAGTTTCTTTAGAAATGTTTTTTCATATCCATGTTGTTACCCGATTCCCATAACTGTATTAATTTCCTCACTTCTGTCTCCGAAACTAGAACAGTGAGTGTAGGCTCTCCTAAAGAGGGCTGAAAAGGCAGCCTTCTTGTGTGAAAGTCTATCTTCGGATATCATAGGAATATATAAGGGAGCGCTTCCTGGTTTTCTATAGACTGTAGTCCTACAGTCTCCATCCACAATTGTGATTCTCAGGTCAAGGAAGTGGATGTCAGTTTTACTTTCTTGTTCTTTTTGAACAGTAAGCCCCATGCTACTGTTCGATAGGGAAGCAACCATCTCTTTTGTCTTACATTTGTTCTCCCAAATTACTAAAATATTGTCTACGTATCTCATGTATACTTTTAAAAATGGGTTAAAAAGCTGGATGGTCTCCTGCTCTTGTCGTCTAAATACTAATTCAGCCAAAACACCCACCACTGGACTACCAATGGGAACTTCCCTCATTTGCCAGAAAAATTTTTGATTAAATCTAAAATAAGAATGATGGCAGACCAGGTCACAGAGATCCCTCAGACACTCCACCAACCCTTTCTGCTCCTCCACCTCTTGCAAGCCATTACAAAGTAGATGATAAAGTTCAATACAAGCTGGTTCTATCCAAATAGAGGGATAGGGAGATTCAAAGTCGAATGTCATAAGTGTTTCTTCCAGGAATGGGCCTTTCTCCAAAAGCTTATCTAGTAGCTCCTCTGTACAGTTAAAACAGAGTACTCATACCCCTTTAGTCTCAACCTACACCACTTAGCCAGTTTTTTTCTCTACCAAATAAAGAGGCGATCTAAACTTCTCAACAATTGGTCTAATTTTTACCGACTCTTTATGAATTTTAGCATATCCAAAAAGGCGTGGGCATGCAGGGTCGAGTCTCTTAGGAACCCTGGTAATGTCTTACATTTCATAAGTTTGTTCACCCGGCGACAAACCTTATTAGTGGGGTCAGATTTCAACTCTTCTGAACCAGTCTCTTTGATGTAGTTGTTTAAAAGTTGCTGATAAGTTTCCCTCTTCATGAATACTAGGTTGCGACTTCCCTAGTGCGTGGAGGTGGTTATATAAAGTAAGAAAAGCAGAACAAAAAGATATGCTACAATTGGTTTTTTGACACTCCCATAAAGGAATGTGTGGCAGTTTATGCATAATTTTGCCTGTATTATATCGTTTTTATTTTTTACTTTTATTTATTTATTTACTAGTTAGCCCTTGGTCACTATGTGTCCAAATACACCAAAAATTAAACATTTGTTTCTTATCTGTCAAATTTGAGATTTTTCATTTATTTAGTATAACGTTGTATATAATGCTTTTGCTTGTTTTTTCCTACAGACCAAACTTTGAAATTTTCTTTACATGAAATTGGCAACTAATAAACTATCGATTTACCTTTTCAGTTATTTAGATAATAATTATAATTTTTAGCTTAAAATAAAAAATTATAATTTCTGAAATGAATACAATATTATTTAAATACAACATTTATGTAGCCTCGACACGCTGAAAGCAAACTGAACTCTCGAGTCAGGGAACAGTCAACATTTTTCAATCGGAAAAGCCAAATTTGAGTCAATAACAAAAAGAGTATGCAAACATAAATAGGAAGTAAACTATGATAATTTAAAGCAAAATTTATAAAAAGACATTTAATGGAAAGTAAACTATGATAATTTAAAGCAAAATTTATAATGAGATTGGGATTTGTTTAAAGCAAAATTTATAATGAGATTGGGATTTAGTTTTCTAAAAGACCTAAAGCAAAATTTATAATGAGATTGGGATTTAGTTTTCTAAAAGACACAAAGAAGTATACAAACATAAATAGGAAGTAAACTATGATAATTTAAAGATAAATTTATAATGAGATTGGGATTTAGTTTTCTAAAAGACGTGATTAAAGATTTGAAGCGAGAGAAAATAGTAATGGCGACACGTTTTCTAAATGACCTCTTAAAGATTCGAAGCGAGAGAAAATAGTAATGGCGACACTTCTGGCACGGGAGTTTGCACAGCGCAGAAACATGGACACCACATGCTTATTCCTTTATTATATATGATTTATTTATTTATTTATTTTTATTTTTTGATTTTATTTTTATCTCTTAATGGTTTCTTAATACTTTATATTTTAAAATGATGTTTTTTGAAAAATTATTTGTAAAATTTTGTAAGATTGTTTGTTCTATACGTAATGTATTCTGGAAGTGGAGTCACGTAACAAATGTATTGCTTGGCTGGCAGGAGGCGCTAAGGGAAGCATATCCAGATGTACACCGGCCTTTTAAGGACAAGCAAGCCTCGATTGGGTGTGCATCAGCTCTTAAATTCCGCGACCTTTCGACCCTTATTCCCGGGCTGAGAACAAGGATGTTTTCTCTCGAACATTCTTCGAGACAGGTCGTCTTTGTTTTATATGTTGGGTCTCCTGCTCTAGTATAGCAGGGTTAATCAGATTGTAACAGCTGAGGAAGACGCCGAGAGCGTCGCAAGCGTTTCTGAATAAAAATCTTTTGACTGCTAAAGGGCTCTTGAGTAGTTTTGTAAGGATGGGAGGTGCAAAGGTTGTGGACCTTGCCCTAATAAAGTATTTTTGAAAGTATTAAATAATTTGGGTCTCCTGCTCTAGTATAGCAGGGTTAATCAGATTGTAACAGCTGAGGAAGACGCCGAGAGCGTCGCAAGCGTTTCTGAATAAAAATCTTTTGACTGCTAAAGGGCTCTTGAGTAGTTTTGTAAGGATGGGAGGTGCAAAGGTTGTGGACCTTGCCCTAATAAAGTATTTTTGAAAGTATTAAATAATTATCGTACCTGTAATGGAGAAGTTGAGCCGACGCCATGTTGAACAGGTGTTATCCGAAGACTGGATAGTGACATTTGTAATATTATTTAAGTTTGATATGTATCTGGCTGTTTATATGTGGATTATTTATTTTGTAATAGTTCTAATTCATAATGTAAAAATTAATTTGGTTGATTTGATTGTAACTTTGTGTATTATAAAACGATTAGTTTTATGCAAATTTAGTACTGTATTAAAGTGTACGGTAGAGGGTGTTGAAGGCGTCCTTCCAATGAAGTGCTGTGACCGACGTCGGACCGTTTGCTGTAACAAGAAGTGTATCGTCAATGACTGGGACGATTTTTATTGTTTGGAAGGACCATGAGAATAACTTTCTGTTAAATTATTGTAAGTTCACTTTTTATGTTTTACTTGGTGAATAAAAATTACTAATGATGGATCAGTTTTGGATGTTCTTGGATTGGTTAACTAATGTTAATATACATTTTCATATAATTGTACAGCTTCGACAGCGAGAAAATTTTCAGTCGGCGGGGAGGGGTCAGACTCGATATAACGACCATCCAGCACCTGGGGCGGGACATTATAGTTTTACTTGTAGTTTACATATATTTTGATTTTTCAATTCAAAGTGTATTACTTGAGTTATTGTCATTTCCAGACATTCGTACCACTCTTTGATTTTTATCAATTGTAGTGACATCTGTGAAAAAATGACATTAATCCTAGGTCAAACTAATGTAATTTTTTCTGAAGAATCCAAATCTGCAATAAAAAATGGGGGTTCCCATTTGAGATTTGAAAGTTACCCTCTCCCCACCTCCAGGGGAGGGGAGGGGGTCAACTATGGTATCACTGGATAGCTTTTTTAAAAGTATTAAACACACATTTTTTCATTTTTCAATCCAAAGTGTATTTCTTGAGTTATTCGACCATTTCCAGACTTTTTGGACACCCTGTATATACAATATAATACAAGAATTGTAATATAGCTCTGAAGATAATTTTAAAACAATCAAAAGTACTCTGCTAATAAAGTTTTGATTTCAAAACCTATTGCTGTTGGTACTTGTTTTTTTTTTTTTAAGTTGAATATATTGGTAAAGCAGTTATACTTTTGAATATTATATAGTTTTACTGGAAAAGATAAACTGGAAAATTTTATTATATTTAAATTCATTTAATAAGCTAATTTATTCCAAGAAATATTTAAATATATTATATATACCTGATGCAAATTTTGTTTCACCAATAAATTTAATTGTTCCACTTCTTCCACTAACAAAAACTTTATCACCAATTATATATTCTGACTGAGATTTCAGAGATGCAAGACCTAAATAAAATAGTTTTAAAATTATTTACTAAATCTCTTTTAAAAATTAAAATTTTATAAATTTTTACCTGTTTCAATCTTTGAAGTGATTTGAGAAATATCAATTCTTGGATGATTGATATGTCTTGGTAATAATGACCGATGGAAGACATTTGCTTTCAAATTTGATTTAGTCAATTCATTATATTTACAAATTTTTGATATTGGAGCAAATATACCTTTAAAATATAAAAAAATTATAATGTGTATTTAAGTAATTTAAATTAAGAAGAAAAACAATCATAAAATATTTTAAATTCCAATGAAAATTCTTTATAACACACAAAATACAATAGTCATTTTTAAATAAATTTATTTAAAAAATCCTGGAAGACCTCCTAGTAGTTTAGCACTTGGTAATTTAAGAAACTACTCTTCTGAACATATTTTCATTCTCCTTATATCAGAAATCCTCTATTATTGAGAGAGATGATCAATTTTATTAAAAGGATAATGTATAATTTTGACAGTAATCTATTCAAAGTTCTGTTTTAATTCAAATATCACTCATGTAAATCAAAATCCTCAAAACTGTATAGGTATATTTCAAAATACTAGATGCTTAACTTCTTTTGGATTTTGTTAAATCAACTGATTTTTCCAAACACAACATGAGACTCTCAAACTCAATTTTAGATAATTTTATTAATTCATTAAATGGAAATATTCAAAATTAAAAATCCCATGTTTAGTATTTCAAAGTCTATTAAATTCTTAAAGTTTAAAGCAAAATTAGTGATATGGTTTCATTCTTAGTCACTTATGTAACACCTGCCAAAATGTCATATGTGGTATGTAAGTTCCCTGCTGCCTCTCAAATTGATTTTCTAGGACTCAAATTAAAGCTTCTCTGATCACTTTTGCTTCTGACAAAGGGACAGACACTACTCTTGCCCTTAAGAAACAGGCATTCTGCCTCCTAAAATTAGGCATTTTATCTGTGAATGAAATTGTTGAAGGGCAGATCCTTTCCAAATTTTGTGTAGAATTGCTGCTGTACAATAGTAACAGACCAACTTTGATGAAACTCAATAAAACAAAATGCTTTTTCCTTAGCATTAGCTGCCATATTGCAAAAGCTGTCAACTAGGGACCAAACACTTAAGTTACTGGATGGCAGATGGTATGAAACAAAATTTTGGCAGTTTCTCTATCCACCAGTGTGTTAAACTATAATAGTTGTATTTTTAATGCACTACCAAAAAACATAATATCCTGACATTCCTTTTGAATAACCATGTATCTTTTTAATAATGTTGATTATAACTGAAAGTATCTTATTAAATGTTTGACTTAAAATTTCCAAATCATATTTTAAAATATTTAGCTATGAAAAGACTATTATTTATCATCAAATGTTTCCATCTTTTCATCAAATACTAAAGTCTGAATAATATCTGAGTCAAATGCAATATTAATTTCCTTAGAATTATTGTAATGTAAATTGGCAATCCAAACTCCAAGATCTATCCCAACATATATAATAATTAAAATTTTATACAATCAATTTTTAATTTATTAAAAGAATTACAATAGATTTATTAAGAATTATTAAAAGAATTACAATAGATTTATTGTAATTCTTTAAATCATCAAGAAGCTAACTGTAATGCATAAAATTTGTACACTAATTACCATATTACTTCAAATTTAAGCCGCATTTTTATTCAAATTTTGGATGACAAAAATTTGGGTGCGGCTTAAATTCAAAGCGAATATTTTAACATCTTATTATCTTTTTTTCCAATTTTCCAATTTTAAAATCCTACTGCGGCTTAAATTCGAAGTAATACGGTATTATTCTATACCAACTTTTTATAAATTATGTAAAGCTATTTTTTTTCTATAGGAGCAATTTGCATCATAGCTATCAATACTGTATTCCTTCTCCTCTTCAGAGAAGTACTCTAATAGTTTAAAGAAACATTACTATTATAGAAATTAAAATTATTTTAATACTAATCTAAATATTCTTTCTGGATTCTTTCATCTATGGATTTATAGTTACTTATAAAATTGATACTATATCTTTGGAAGAAAAAAAAAATTAACTCCAAATTTTTTGTCCAAAATTGTCCTGAAAGAATTTTCAACAGCATTTGTTGCATCAGGATAAATTCTGATTAATATGTTTAAGAGATATTTGGAAATGTTGTAGTTAACAACAATGCTATAACACTTTTTCAATATTAGCATATAAATTCATAGTATTGCACTATAAATTTTTCTTCTCTTTCATTCTAAATTTCTAATTCTTTCAAATTTTTTTGTGCATGCTCCACTAATCCTTGTTAATTAGATTTTAATCATTTTACAATATTAAATTAAGAAAATTTCTTCTTAGATACCTATAGTTACTTAAAATTTTTGTAACAAATTAGTCAGATAATACATTTGTTAGATTAGTCAAAACTTCATGATCACTTGAGCTTAAAACAGTAAAAACTTTTTAAGGCCAATGATATGTTTTTATTCCTTAATTCATATAATCTTCTACTAGTACTCCATTCAAGAATATTTTAAGTTAATAAACAAGCAGTTTATAAAGCCATCAATACGATAATATAGAATAAACATTTCAACAAAACAATATATTTTTATACAATATACAATAATTTAATAATTAATCTTATTTTATATTTAAATAGAACTAATATTAACAGTTTTTTAAATGAAATAATAGACTTAGTAAATAAAAATTTTATGAAGTAAAAACAACAAATTTTAAAATATAATAAAATAATTAAGGAATCCAAAATGATATATGCATTAAATATTTTACAATAGTAATTATTTTTATATTTTTAAAATAAATCAAAATTATTTATATTTTTCTAAATAGAGATTTTTCTTTAATTCTTACCATGATATGGAGAACATCTGAAATATGTTATGCTGTCTATAGTACCATTATTTTTTCCTAATGGTTCTTCTAATTCAACACCAGCCCATATACCTGGAGCAAATTTTGTTGTGCCACAATATTTAAGAATTCCCACCTTTGAAGAAAATTTAAAATATTTATATTCTTGAAATAAGTTAAAAAATTTTTAAATCCATAATGCTTTAAATAGAATTTTGATGTAAAAAAAATAATTTTATTTAATACTATTTATATATTTTTGAGCCATATTCATTAATAAAATTATTATTATATATTATTACAATACAGCTATCCCTCTTTTTATATGGTAGATTAGTTCTATAAAAATACCATAAAAATGAAAATCATATAAATCGAAACTAACATTTGTATAGAAAATGAGCATTTCTATACAAATGTTAATCTCAATTTATATGGTATTTTTGCAGAAATAATCTATCATGTAAAAAGAGGGATGGGATAGTTAATAAACCTTTTTTCTGATATAAAATTAAACACAAACATGCTTATTTATATAAGCTATCATCAGATAAATAAAAATACCAAAATATGCAAAATTTTAGAACGGATCACTTAAAAAATTGAACATCTTATTGATAAGCAAATGATTGATAGCATTTTTAGAATTCTTACAAAAATGATGATTCAATTCTTTTTATGTCAAATAGTAAAATATTGCAACAGTTATATATGATCTATTTTTCCCAATTCTGCAATCATATTTAGTTATTTAAAACTTTTTTAAATTAATGCATTTACAATCACATCAGTAGAAATATCTAACTTATGGCTGATTCCATCATTTTTTGTTAAGCCTAACAATGATGTCAAAACATAATAGTCTAAACCAATATTAAAACTGATGTCAAAATATTCAAATATATTTAGCCATATATCTCTCTCAAATTATGCTAATAATGAGAAAAAGATATAGAAATATAAGAAATTTAATACATGAATTTTATATATATATTTTTTGTCTTTCAAATTATAGTTATTAAATTATAATTGCACATTTGAAATGATTAATTACTTCAAAATCAATTGTTAATACTTATAAATACCATATTAGTTTAATATGGAAAATCTCAATCTAACAATCCATACTATTTTTAATTTTATATAAATTAATTTTTTAAACAAACTATGCATTTTTCGAGACAATTATTTTTAGGATGAATCTTTACACAACAAATTATAGATTTGCACTTTTTTGATATGTTTGGAAGGATATTCTTTAATTTAATAAATCTCACCTGTAACAAAGAACTATATTCCTTAGAAAATGCATCATGTACAATTCTTTGAATTATTAGGCTGATGACATTGTTTATTTCTAACAGTAACTATAATGGTTCTGTATCTGCTGTCATAGTATCATTTTATATCATGTGTCTTAACTTGATCAATGGTTACTTATATAAGAATGTGAATAATAATCACAGTGTCAGCTATTCGCTTTCAATAAACATCATTAACAAAGTCTTGATGGAATGATCTGTTGTTACTGATTATTGTTACACTAATAGTGTCATTTACTAATAACATTATTAATGTAACAATATTCCACCAATATCGTCTAAAACGATGTTGGTGGAACCAGCTCTTACAATTACTATAAGCCAAATCAAGAACAAATTTTTCATTGCATAAATTTTGTCAAAAACCTTATTTTTATAATAAATAATTCAGAAATATTAAGTACAGTACTATATATTCCACTTACATTATAGGAAAAGAATGAAAATTAATGAATATGTTTTTATTATAATAATATCTGTTATGATAATAGAATATTTATGTTTATATAACAATTTTATATTTTAAATAAAATGAGAAACAATTTTCAAAAATCTTACAATTTTTTTAAATTTTGGTACTTCTTCTGTTACTTAATTATAGTCTATATAATGCAGTACACATCAGCTGCTGATGGTGTCCAAACAATTAGCTGAAAACACTTTTAATTGTATTAAATGATATTTTCCTGTACACTGATTGAATTATATAAATTAGTAGTATTATTGTGATGGGTTCTAAAAGTAAAATTTTTGAAATTTATCTATAAAAATAATGGAGCTCTAACTAAGAAAAAATTGGGAGAATTTAACTGTTATTTTGCAAATTTAATGGAGAATTTTTTGAAATTATTGAAAAAATGTTTAAATATTAATGATGTTAATTTGGATAACCTTATTTTTAAAACTTTATACATAGACTTAAAATTGCATTAATAAATCTAATATTTGCAAATAAAACTATTAATAATTTTTTATCTATTCATTTATAACAGCAATGCACAGACACCATGCGTTGTTTTTAACAAGTCACACAATCAACAAATTATTATTTGTAGTTTTGAACAATGCATTTTCAAATAATATTTTCTTGATTTAAAATTATTTTTATAGTGATTCAATAATAATGTTTTTAAGCAATAAGGAAAAAATAATAATCATATTTGTATTAATAAACATTTTTTATTTTTACCGTATTTGTGTGTGTAAAATAGGTAATTTAAAAAAATTGTACATGTGCACAAGGTAGCACTACTGTTTAACTAATGAAAATTTAGAATAAATTTGGCATTTGGCTACTACAAATGTCAGATCTAACAAAAAAAATTATTAAATCAATACAATGCCACACACCCAATTAAAATTCTTTGTTTACTTTTGATTACGTTTCTTTGTAACTGTAATTAATAAATATATATATATGATATGATATATAACTTTCATGGCTTTTTGGTGGCCCTTCTATAAGTCACAGCAAATCTATGCAACCCTTGTCTTAACAAGTCTGTGCATCCTGATTTATAGTAGAGTTCTATAAAATATCAATTCTTATCATCTTATTCTATCTTATTTATCAATGGTATTAAAATATTACAAATTTTATAATGGTATAAATTTTATAAAATATTATAAAATCTGTACCATTGAATGTTCTGTAATGCTTCTAATAAATATAGTTTATTCATTAAAATCTCATTTTCTATTGATGATAATATAAAGAAAACTTTAAAATATATTATAGATTAACAAAAAAAAATCAAACTTTCAGTAAATTATAAATTTTTGAATCAACTAAGGTTTGAGTTGATGAATTGTTTATTTACTATAATATTTGTTTATAATTTCAGTGATCTTAACAATGATCAGGATACATCTCTCTCAAATCTTTGCTGTCATCATAAATCAATATCCACAATTAATTCTGTTAATAGATTGGTTATCATCAAGAGAAAGTACTACATGAATTAATAATATGTGAAAAGTTTAATGTTTTGAAATATATTTATATTGAATTACATTAAACTGACAAAAACACAAACAAAATATAAAAAAATGGTTGTTTTTCTGTTGATTAGAGAATATATGTGTGAAAAAAACCATTAAATTGAGATGGATTAATAAATAAAATAATAACTAAATTTTAATTAATGCAGTATACGATGCTGCTATGTCACCATTTATAATTATGAAAATAGAAATGGGTTAATGAAACTAATCCTAATATTTGTTAATATTTTCTTACCTTTGCTCCACCAATTACTACTTTATCTCCAAGTTTCAATCTTAGAGATTTCAAAACAGTTCTACCAGTTATATTACTGTAATCTACTAAATCATATTCATAATTTTGATTTTTATTTTCAAGTAATTTTCTCAAATGACAAATAATGTCAAGAACATCAGACATACTTTCAACTTCAGAAATTTGTGGAATACAATCTGAAAAAAGTAATTCAAATAATAGGTTAAAACATTTAACAAATTATTATTATTATATTTAAATAATTTATTTACCATATGGTGTTCTTTTAAAATCATCTTTTAAATTTACATCAGCACCATGTTTTATAAGAATTTTTGCTGCTTCAGCACATAAGTTAACTGCTGCAATATGAAGAGGTGTTCCACCATCAAATTCTCGGCATGGAATGTTAACATCTACAAAAAAATTATTTTATGAATTTTATATATATCATTCAAAAAAATTTTCCAAAACACTATTAAATTACAAAATATAAAAATAAATAAGCTAAAAAGAATTTCAGTTGTTAATATATTAAAACAAAAGTCATCTAAATTATTATTATGCATAACAGATAAAGTTATGAAACTGATATGGATAAAAATAAAATTTTTTCTTAGTTGATTCCAAATAAGCATATATTGATTGACAAAGTAAGAATAGTTAAAAAGATATCATTTTTTAATTAAAACAGTAAATAGAAAAAACAACATAATTTGATAACAAAATTTAAGTTATAAATGGTTAATTATATATAATTAAGTCCACATGGTTTCGACATTATGTAGTTTCAGAGATATATGGTTTCAACTCATATAATTCCAGACATATGCAGACACGAGTGTTTTAATTTTTATTAAATTTTCAAAAAAATTCATGAAAAATTCATTAAAACAATTTTAAATTTTTCAAAAATATCACTTATGGCCTTAAATTCGCTTATCTATGATTAAAATCTATGCTCATAAACTTCATATGATGATTTCATTTGTAAATGAGTGTATTCGTGTATATCAAATTTAAGAATTATTGAACATATATAGTTTTCAATTTACATGAAATTTTTTGAACAGGTTAATTGCATAAGTTGAAGATTAGGGTTAGGTTAGGTTAAGCCGCCATATCTTCATGGAATATTCTTTATCTGGCGGTGGCCATTTATAGAGCCCATCACAGGCTCACCAACACTCCATAAGTTGAGACTTACTGTAGTTTAATAATGAACTTTTACCTATATTTTTATCAATTTCAAACAAAATGTCCAAAACTGGAATAACATCAAAGTAAACAGCATAATGAAGAGCAGTCATATCAGTCCATCTACATTTTAACTGTGTATTGGCTCCATTTTTTAACAACAGTTTAACTGTTTCTGTTGCTGCATAAGCATCACCAACACCAATTGCCCCAGCTTTGCAAGCATATTGTAAGATTGTCATATCTGTTAACCCATCTCGATCATCCACATGAGCTCCTCGTTTTAATATCTGCAAAATTAATAAATATTGAAAAAATTAGCTCATTACATAGAAAATTAATTACAAATTATACAAATTATAGTCTGTATACTGAGTTTTCCCTTTGTTTTCAACCAATGAGAGATAAGTATTTATCAAATAGTTATACAGCAATGGAAAGGATATAGTAAGTTTCATTTATTTGTTCTGATGCTATTTTTTTGGATTATGATTGAGAATAGTTCAAGTATAGAACATGGATAACAAGTTCATTATCAAGGAAGAGAAATTATTTACCATGCTTATCAATAAAACAAATGAGAAAGTTAAATGAAGGGCTTTTATTGTCAGTCAAAAACATATTATTGAAGCCATCAATGTAAATAAGAAAATTATGTATATTATACACAAAAGTCAATGGTTTCATAGTTTTAAGAAGAAATAGAAAATTTTAAATGATAATTTTAATAAATCAATAATTTGTCACCATTTAATAATGAAAGCCCTTCATTTATTAACATAAAACAATTCTTTTCAGAATTATTATAATTTAATTTTAAGTTCTTTTTGGGAATATCATATTTACCAAAAGAGTTACTATATTACTTCATATATAAAATGTCTAAATATTTTTATCTACAATATAGTAATTCATAAAATAAAATCAATGAAAATGATTTAATAAAAATAAATTATTATTATACTTGAAAAATAAATGAGATAACTG
>AYEL01081497.1:0-98642 GCA_000484575.1 Olivierus martensii | reverse complement strand
TTTAATTATAAAATTATAAATTTAAAAATATATTTTCTTAAAAATTAATTTTTAAACAACAATTTTTGAGAATGCAATTGATTCATGTATCAAAAAAATTACATATTAACTATTTTCAAATAATATCATTGTTAATTTTATAAGTGAATTAAACCCTAGTTTGGATAACACAAAATAAAAGATATTTTTTTTTGGTTTGAGAAATAACATAAGTTTGTTTTCTTTTATTTTGTTAATCTTATTATAAATCATTATCATTTTATCAAATAAGTGCTCCAATTTTGAATTTTTTAATATCTGTCAAGCAGTTTATGAACTTACAAATACAAGTATCCCTCAATTTATGAATTTTCAATTTAATGACTGTAAAACTATATACTATTTTTTTATTTTCAAAAATAATTTTCACTTTTTCAAATAAATTATTTCATCAACAATCAATTATTCATTATAATTTGTCTAAATTAATGATTGAAGTTTGTACTATATAATAATTTATTATTTTTCTTTCAAGCAAGTTCCTAAAATTATTTTGGTAAAAATTCTATAATTCAGATTATTACCAATTCAATGATATGACTAATTGATTATTTTTTATGATTTTCTTATATATCGTCTTCATTAATTGAAATATCAGATATAACATATATTGAATATTTATAAATATATATATTGACATATCAGATATACTTTTATATAAAATTTATTGTATATAACATTGACTTTAAAGATAATTTACTTTCATTTTTTCCAAAGGATCTAATATCAAATCCAGTGCTTGACATATACTGATAATGTAAATATTTGTAATGTATTTTCTGAATTTTTGAAAATATTTTGCAACAACTGTATATAAAAATATTTTATTTCATAATGATTGTATATTATTCAAGTTGTCTACATCTCTAATGTATTTTATCCATATAAAAATTTACATAACATTATTTTGTTAATTAGAATATGCTAAATATATTATTTTAGAGATTTGCACACACATTATCCTTGATATTTTTTTACTGTTGTAAATTGGAATGGTCAGAAGTTGAAAATGCCCAAATTTTATGGATTTCTCATTTATAATGTTTACTAGGACACTATACATTAGCCTCTTGTTATGTCATTGATGGCATTTGCCTCATATGGCAAGGACAAACAATAGAATTTTACAATAGCAATTTTGTGGGTCCTAATTAGTTTATTGCAGCTGCGTTTAAGGTTTTCAAAAAAGGACCAATAATTTCTGATAATGGTTTCTAAATATCTTCCAGCTGAAATTTCTTATTTTAAATGGTTTTTACAAAAATTTTTTTAATTGAATATTTTTTGGAAAATTCACGTTTTTCTTCTCTTCTTTCTTTATATTCTAGATTACTATATTTATGTTGTTCTGATTATATGTTGAAATAGAGTTAATTACTAAACTTTTTTGTTAAAATTAATTTTTTATAGTATGAACTATAAAATCTTAAAATTTAAAAAAATATAGTCTATTAAATAACGAGCACAATTAGCAAGCTAAAACCAATCTTCAAATTTAATAAATTGTGCTCGTTATGTAATAGACTATATTTAATAGAAATACAAGCAGTTTCTGAAGAGTTTGTTTGAATTAAAAAAATATTATAAATAATATGAAAGTTTGTTTAATTTTATTAAAATAGATATGTTTTTATTAATCATTGATTTTTTTTACTTCATATTTGTTATATTTTTTCAAAAAATGAAATATACTAATATAAATAAAGATCCACCATTAAAAGGAGCATGGCACTTTTATTGTTTTATTGCCACCAGTCCTTTTCTGCACTTTTCCTCTCAAGTCTATTATTTTCTGAAAAGCATGGTATTGAGAATGGTGTTGAGAATCAACCATCAAAAAAAAATAATAAAAGCAAAGTAAAAATATTATAGCTGTTTATATATAAAAAGAGATGATTTTTGTTTTATATTCATTTACATTAAGTTTTTTGATATAAATTTGAAAATTTATAAAATATTAAATTAAAAATTATTGAAATTACGAAAAAACATAACATATCAATAAATATAAATTAATAATAATGGCAATATTCCAATAAATTTATATAAATTTTAAATTATGTTTTGATTTGTCATATAATTATTGTTTAATTACATGACATATCTTAATATTCATTAATCAAAATTTGCATATTAATTGGTTTTATTGATTTTTTTTTGAAAATATGGTCTGATTTTCTTCATTTATGGCTTATTGTATTCAGAAAACCAGCTGCTATCCAAAAATAGCAATTATTTCATTGGATGGCTAAATTTTTAAATAAAAAAAATTGAATTTTGAATAATTTCATATATGGAATGAAAACTTCTGAAAAATTAAAATTCAATTAAATATATCATTAGAAAGAGGATTAAAAAAATAAACTGTAAAAATATCAAAAGATTTTGATGAAAATGAGTGAGATATGATAATTTTAATTTTTTGCATATTAATTAGACTTAATTTTATTAATTGCTAATGCAAAAAAATTAATAATGCAATTTTAATTGCAAATTTGCTGCTAATGCAAAAAATTAATAAGCATAAAAAAACACAAAAATACAAGAGTTAGACACAAAAAAAGAACACTTTCCATATTTCCTATCATTGGGTCAGGGATTTGAACCCATTGAATTGCATTGGTCAATCACAGAATTAATGGATTTCATCACCATCATAAGTATGAGTAGTTGTAAGTTAAGAACTACCTGTACAATCATTATGAAAATAAAATTTTTTATATACAATAGTTGCAAAAGTTTTTCAAAAATTCAGAAAATACATTACAGACATTTATATTATTAGTATATGCCAAGTGCCAGAATTAATACAGATCTTTTGACAAAAGTGAAAACAAATTTTGTCTTTAAAATCAATAATATATACAGCATGTTTCATTCTGCAGAAATATGCTAAACCTGTTTATTCCTGTCTTAGAGCTGTTTTTTGCTATTATTTTAATTTGATGCTAGACAGAGTTATATATTTGTTTATTATATTGATATGCTAAACCTAACTAATGAAATCTTTTAAATGAATTTTTTTGTGTATATTAGTTTTAATATATATACAGGGTGGAAGAAAAGTATGTATCCCTCAAAATAACTTGATAACTATCATAGATTTCAAAAATCTGTTAATGCCAACAAATAGGAAATCATGGGTGGGTACCTGATGGTGACCTTCAAATGAGCTGATTATGCAAATGAGACAGTTGCAAATCTTATCTCATAAACCATAACAGATACTGAAAAATTTGCAATTACAAACTTGTTCAGCATTCAATTCTGAACACCTTAAAAAAGCTATCAAAATTGGATGAATAGTTCACCCAAAAATGAAATGAAAACATTTTTACATGCAAAGGGTTAACACCAGTAGTGCCGAGAATCCTGGGCCCAGGTACAAACCAGGTTTTGGGCCTATATATATAATAAATTCTTATTGTTAGGAAGTGGCCTGGGCCCTTCAATCTTCTATGGACCCAGGTTGTCTCCTCTTCCCCGCCCTCTTGGCGCTATTGGTTAACACTTATTTCTGATGTGTAAGTAACAAACCAACACCAAAACGTAGCACCTCAAATCAATAAAATTGAAAACAGAGCTTAATCAACAAGCAAAAACTAATCAAGGATGTGCTCAAAATGTTTTCCACTAGCACCCAAGTACAGTTGAGCATGATGTTGGATGGCATTCCTCACAGCCTTTAGAGTGGCAATAGAAAGCTCAGTACAAACAGTAATGATGCAATCTTGAAGATTCTCTACTGTTATTATGCAAGAATGAAAGTTGTTGTGGCCTCATCAATTGCTGTTTGTGGGCAAACTGATTTTGGGCATTTCAAGGAATTGATGTATGATAGATCTAAGTGTTTCATTTTTGGGAGAACTATTCATCTAATTTTGATGAAGCTTTTTTAGTGTGTTCAGAATTGAATGCTGAACAAGTTTGTAATTGGAAATTATTCCCTATTGGTTATGGTTTATGAGATAGGATTTGCAACTGTCTTTATTTGCATAATCAGTTCATTTGAAAGTCACCATCATGTAGTCCACCTATGACTTCCTATTTATTGGCATTAACAGATTTTTTGAAATCTACGATAGTTATCAAGTTATTTGGAGGGGTACAGACTTTTCTTCAACCCTGTATATACATTAAAACTAATATACACAAAAAAAATTTATAACTACATATATATAGTTATAAAATTTAATAAAATATAATAAAATCCATAATTAACATATTTTTGACATATAGAATCAAAAAAGTCAATACTAATTTTCAGAAAATTGGATTTATTTTGCAAATAATTTATCAGAATAAAAGTTCTTGAAAATTACATAAATTTAAGACAATATCTGAAGAAAGTTTTATAATTTTTTAACTAATAAATAAAACCATGATGATTGGCATTTTTATTTCAGTATTAGACAAATTCAAAATTTTTTTTATACTTAATGGTTTGGAAATTGAAAATTAAATGGCAAGAAATAGGCTAAATAAGTTATAACTATTATAAACTATTATAGTTAAATAGTTAAACTATTATATTTTGGAATGCTTTAACATCAATAGGTAAAATGGAAGAGATTTTTTGATATCCAAGAACTAATTGAAAATTTTTACATTGGAATTAATGGGAAATGAATCTCTAATTTATGAATTTTTACCTAACAAACAGTTTTTAAGGTAACAGTTACTTTTGTAAATTAAAAGAAACTTGTATTAAGAATTTGATGATATTTACTAATAGCATATGTATTAAATTTTTTTTAAATGTTAAACAGAATGAACTAGATTGATAATTTTTGCTTGGTCCCATATAAGTTGATTGGTAAATATTATAAGTTGCTTTGTTCAAGAAAGTACTATATGGATTAACTATAAATAAGTGAGTTCTGCTGCTTCTAATAACAATAAATCACAACAAGCACTTGAAGCAGGATACACTAATTTATTATTAGATATATATAATATGCACTACATATATTAATAATATAATTGTTATATATACTAATAATAGTATATAGTATATGTAGTGCATATTATATATATCTAATAATAAATTAGTGTATCCTGCTTCAAGTGCTTGTTGTGATTTATTGTACTATATGGATTATTTTTAGGATATCTCAATATAAGTCTATATAAAGAATAATTCATATAATGCTTTCTTGAATGAAGCAATTTATGACACTGACAATTATGGCATATGGGAACTAAGTTAAATTATCAATTTCATTATGGTTCATTCCTCTTCAACATTTTCTTTTAAATTTAACATAAGCTAATAAATATTACTCAGTTAATGTGATAGACTAATAGACTAGGCTGAATCCTGAAAATTCTTATATAAACATAAATTTATATAAGATTAGCTCCTCTGAACTTTCTTCTTGCATTTAATATAAATTTATATTTCATGATATTTTAATATTTCAACCTTTATTTAGATTATTGCTTTATAATCAAATTCTATTCATAATTTACTTTTGTTTTTGAATTTTCTGCATTACATCTTATAATTATTTTATATTTTATATCTATTTTGTAATCTATGACATGAAATTTCAAAATTTGAGTTTATAGGTATTCTTAGAATATTTGTTCTGTTAATCAAGAGGCACTTAATTTTGATAATACTTTTATTGTATAATATCACAAATATATTCTTGATCTAATTTAGCAAGAATATTTTCACTGATTAAAAAATATAGTTTATTTATGGTTTTACTAAAATAAATTGGTAATTAAATTATCCAATTTTTTTTTTGAACAAGCTTCTCTTGATGCCCAGATTTATGCTGAATATATTTTTCATCTCAAAATTATCTGTTTGAAAATATGAAAAAGTTCTTTATAAAAATTATTTTCAGTGAATTTTCTGTTTATTCTTTATTTGTATCATCAAGTGCCATATCATCCTGCATTTCTATTAAATCTTAAGTGATTAATTTTCATGAGTTCTATAAAAGTAATATTTTTTATTAGTTTATTAAATCCATTTTGATAAATTATATTCCTAATATAATATAGGAATTATATTATCAGAACACCAAAATAGAGTATATAAAAAATAAATCAAAATATGAAACTTAATCTCATGGGCAATCAAATTGGTGCTAGTGAAAAATGATATGCAGGTTCTAGCTTTTGTATGCTTAACTTTCAGTTTTCATATGCATAATAGCTAATGAGGTATCAAAAAATTGCATATAATTTGAAATGCACATTGTAAGATAATGTTATAGCAGAATCAGCTATATGTTTAATGTTTTTAAATACAATGGTAAAATTTACCTATTTTATTTTCACAATTACTTCCATTGAATGAAGGTGAACATTTACAAGTATAGTTGGAAATTTCATCAATGCATGTTCCACCATTAATGCATGGTCCATCTTTACAATCATCATCATTAATCTCACAATATTTTCCACTAAATCCTTCTCTACAATTGCATTCAAAATCTTTTATTTTTTCAATGCAGTTTCCACCATTGAGACACTGTACAGAATCACAGTTTTTAATTTTATGTTCACAATATTTTCCCATGTATTCTTTAGGACAACAACACCTAAAATCCTATGAATTAATAGAGAGAATTTTTTAAATTAATTAAAATTTTTTATTTTAGATTGACAAAAATATTAGAAATATATTTTTTTCAATTTATTTAATATTACCCCAGCTTGATCAAAACAGGTTCCTCCATTTTGGCAAGGATTAGATGAACAGTCATAATAATTGATGTCACATATTTTCCCAGTAAACCCTTTTGGACATTTACAAATAAAATTATTTATTCCATCAATACATGTACCTCCATTTAAGCAACTGTCTGCAAAATTAAAATTTTTAGATTTTATAATAATATATATTTCAAACTAAAGTCTAAAAAAGACTAAAAAGACAAGTCTCAATGGAACAAATAATAGATAAAATAAATAACTTTATTAATTTATTAAATAAATTTTTAATATTAAATTTTTTGACTTCATAAAACTTATTAATTGAATTTTGAATAGTATAAAAAGCATTACAATACCTGTATCACAATCATTTACATTTATTTCACAGTTCGATCCAGAAAATCCAGATAAACATAAGCAACTATAATTATTAATTCCATCAATACATGTTCCATTATTCAAACATAAATCTTCAGAACAATCATCAATATTAATTTCACATTGTTTTCCTCTATATCCATCTGGACATAAACATGTATATTTATTTTCTGTATTTATACATGTACCAAAATTCTGACATGGTTGGAGTTCCTCACAAAGATTAATAACTGAAACAAAACAAAATTAAAAAATTATTTATTATTAGAACTATTTTATTGACATTTTATGAATGTGATTTTAATTAGCAAGATATGAACTAACATTAAATTCTGGATATATTTACTCAAACTAATTCAGTCCATATTGAACATAAATGCAACAATAAAACAATATAATTTAATGAATGAAATAATTATTAAAGAATTCAGCAAAACAATGAGATTGTTCTTATTTAAACTACAATTAATTTAACATTTAATACAATATATAAAATTATCATTTATATTACTATTTGTATAATAATAAAGACAGATTTTCCTATAAAATTTCCAAATACAATAATATCAGTAAAGAGTAATAAAACAAGTCAGTATCTTTATAATCAAATCTGCTGTCTGTAGAGAATAACACATGTACAAGATTTCTGTCCGTATCTATCATATTAGATATATTAAATAAATCAAGCACACTATTTAGAAAAAACAAAATATAATTTATTTTAAACATTTTCAATTCTTTCTAAATTGTTTTTCAGAAATGATATATGTGGTGTATTGTGAGGATTTATTAACTGCATTAATCAAGGGATTCCTGTATACAGACTATAAATGTATATAAAATATATTTTTTAATAAAATATAGAGCAGCATCACTATACATTAATAAATCATGAAATATTCCTAGATTTTATATCAATCTAGGAATATTTCATGATTTATTAATGTATAGTGATGCTGTATTTATAAAAATCATCACTGTATTTATAAAAATCATACAATGTTATCATCACTGTATTTATAATGAATATTGAATATCATCACTGTATTTATAAAAATCAAACAAGTTAAATTTTTTACATTTTAGCATTTACATTATTTTCAAATTTTATTTCTCATAGAGATTTGATGATGATAAATCAAATTTTCTGTTCTTATATACTGAAATGCCATTGAATTAGGAATAGCTACCCAGTAATGTATTGAATCCCATTTGGCCTTAAAAACAGCCACCATATGATGAATCAAGAAATCCATAAGCTTGCAAAATTGTTCCACATGTATAGCAATTCATGCGTTTTCCAGAGTTGTCCATAATTCACTCAAGTTCACTAGTGATGGGAAATGGGCCTGAATACTCTGTTCAATTTGGTATTCCAAAGATTATCAATGAAATTTAAATTTAGGCTTCTACATGGCCATTTTATTATTTCAAAGTCAGTAGAATATTCCTAGAACTAGAACATCTCACAGTCAGCCTAGACCTGTGAGATGAACCGCTGACTTGCTGGTAGATGCCATCTCTATTGGGATGTGCAATAGATATAAACAGATGCAAATGATCAGCCATGAGCTCAGGTATCAGGATGCATTGAGAGTCATTGGTACATAAACCAAAGATCCTAAAGATGCCCAACTGAAAACACCCCAATTCATCATTGAACCATCACTAGCTTATACTCTTATGACCTAACATAGTATCTATGGCATCATAAGTAAGGCACCATATTCTTAGTCTCTCATTGGCATAATGAAGTTTAAATTGGGATTCATCACTCCAGGCTACCAACTGCCAATTTTTGATGATTTTTAACCTAAGCAAGGGGTTGAGTCTGGTGTCATTCATTAGATGTGGGATTCTCATAGGTTGATTACTACTGAAGCCAAGATGACAACGTGAATGTTGCAGGGTCTATGAATTTGCTTTCTGACTGGAACCTGCATTCAGATGGGAGGTGATTTGAGCCAATGTCTGATCCTATCAGTCCATACAATGTCAGTCAGACAGCAAAGCCCATGATCATTCAAGGCTAGCTGGTTGCCTTTTGCAGTTTGCTGGGCATTTGTTTTTGCCAGAATTTTCATATTCCATAAACATTCTTGAAAGTGTCAAACAAGAAAATTTGACAGAGGACATCTACAATCTGCCCTATGTCAAATGCATCTAAATCTTGCATTTTTTCCATTACACTTCGCAGAAAAAATACTTGGGAAAGTCAAAACTGACAGTTATATATGTTCACAGTTTCAGCCAGGCATTTACTCAAATGCAAGTGTTGCAGTACAGAATTTGTATAATATCTCCTATCTCTAATTCAATGACACTTCAATAAATTAAAAATCAGATATAAATTTTCTTTCCAATTATAGATAAATGTGCATTTGCATTCCTTTTGCTGTAATTTCAATATAATTTTTTTAGTGTAACATGTTATATAAAATTGATTATTTCTAATATAAAATAGGAAATGCATATTAAAAGGATATGTTCATAATAAAATTTCTTAATTATATTAAAATTAAATAAAAACATTATTATAGTTTGAAAGAGCAAATACAGAATAAATTTAGTAAATGAATATAATAAAAATACATATTAATACATAACATAAATAACTAAATATTATAAAACTGAACAATCTTCTTAATATTCATATCATAAAAAGTAAATTTGATTATTGAATATCTTAACAAATAGCCAAAAATTATTGGAAAGAAAGCAAAAACTGTTTCAGATAAGACTGTTGTTAAGTGTCCTAAAAACTTAAATCTTGATGATTTTCAGATTAATACAGAAAGTTCTCAGTTTAAGAAATCCTGCTTAACAAGTTTTGGGTTTTTTTTTTTTCCAAATATGAAATATCAAAAAAAAAAAAAAATATTTAATATATGAACATTGATGTTAAACATTAAAAAAAAAAACACATCAAATCATGTATGCAGCAGCTATATATTTTTGCTGTGTACATGATTGTGTACTGCAACATATCCAGTACAACTGGATATGTAGCAAAAACATTTTCATCTGCCATGAAATGGGAAAAATCAAAATGTCAGCTGAAAAAAAAAAAAAAAATGGAAGCAGTGCATGCTCTGGTTTTACTGACATATTATGTAAATAGTTTCATTCTCAGATTATACATAACACACTATTTCATCTGTATTAAAGCTTAGCTACTTAACTATCAATAATAATGAAGAATAAAAATCGTTAACATTTATATGGTATAATTTCTTTATTTGCTTGATTTAAAGACTGTATTTTCTTTCTTTTTGAATAAATAAATCATTGCATAGTCATAAATTATTGATTTTGTTGGTCTTACTTAATTTTATTGTGGTCAAATTGTATTCTGAGAATAGAACTCCTAACTAAAATTATGTTTATGGAGAAATTGATTTTTGATTTAAAAGTTCTTATTTAATTAACACAATTCAGGAATGAATTAACTGTATATATATAATTTGTAATTCAAAATCTGAGAACTCATTTTCTATTTTTTACATTATTCTTTAAAATAATGAGAAATAAAATATTTCACCTTAAGATACGATTGTTTTTAAATTAATCAATATTTCTAAATTTACTAAAAGGAAGAAAAAGATTTCAAATTTCCTAGCAATAAATTTTACATTTAAATTGAATTTTAGCAAAGCTTATCAATGCAAATTTTAATTAACTCCAAATTTTATAAATTTATTTAACAAATTTAATAATACCTCATTTACAAGAAGTTTAATATTTTGTTGTGTCTGTGGCATCCATTGTCGAATTATGGCAAATATTTGACTTATAGATGTACTCTGATCTTTCAGAATTTCCATGCATCCTGGACAACTAGGATCAAAAAATGGCAATTCTAACTGTTCACAATTAGCACACAATGGAGCATCGGAAGTGGGATGAATAATAGGAAAAGTTCTTTGTCCTTTCTCATCAGAAGTGCAATTCTTTGTTTCTCGATGTTTAGTTGATGACACTGTCATAATCTAAAATTTCAAAAATTTTAAGCTATAAACTTTATAATTTTCTTATATAGCTTAATTTTATGAAACTTAAAATTAATTTAAAAATTTTTAAATCATTTAAATATTTATGTTTTGATTAATAAGCAAAATTTTTTTTATTTAACAAGAAAAATGAGAATATATAGGGCTAAAATTTTATTACAAACTATACATATGCAAATAATTTATATACAGCATATAATGTGAGCAGTCCATTCCATTCCATTCATTTAATGCCAACTAGATAAATTTAAAAATTTTCTTTAAACTGTATTTTTTAAAAAATATGGTTTTATTAGAAAAATGTTTAATATTACAAAAAATTCAAAATTTAATTGTAAACATTAAAAATGTAAATTTTAAATAAATACAGTACAATTTTGCTTGTTCAAGATTTTAGCCTAAGGCAATAAGCAGCAAACATTTTTTTTTACAAAATTATATTTTGTCAGCTTTCAGGCCTTTGTATTTTAGAATAATGCAGAACAGCAGAGAGTAACAATATTAATTGAAATATTCTGCTTCTGAAAAAATGTTGCAATTTTAAAGCAAACATGCAATGACAATTGTGTAAACAAATTTTTCGCATATTAAATAAAAAGTAATTTTTGATTTACCGGTAATTGACTTTAATATAGTAAATATAAAAATCTTCTTTTAACACAACTACACATTTGATCACTATAAGCTGTTTTGTATTTGTGTTAATTGATTTTAATTAAAGAAATATTTTTGATTTAGCAGATATGAGTATATAGGTTTCTCTTATTTTGCAAATGCTTATTTATGAATCTTAGTGTTAACTGCACTAATTTATATTTGTTTATCAATTTATAAAATAATTTTTGACAGTTATAACACAAATGCTTAATATACCTATCACTGTCGTTGATAACATGCTGGAAGTGAAGAACTGCAAGAACAAAATGGAATGATCCATATTATTAAGAATGTTGACCACTTCCTGAATGAAGAAGACTTACAGATTTATAAGTGATATCATATCCCCCTAATATATCCTATCCTTTATACATCTCAATAATTAGAAATTATAAGGATTTTAAAGTTTTAGTGAGTGGAGAGAGAGCAATTTAGAAATATTTTGAGAAATTATCTGTTCATTATCAAAATCTCACACAGAAACTGCTTTACAAGCTAATAAACATATATTGGTACTCTATTTTACTAAAGACTATTGTTTTCAAAAAATATTTTTTTTTTTATAAATGGGAATCACATGCTGCTGAAGAAGTATATGATATCATTCCTTGTAATGGTATATCTCTTTAGACTTGTAGATACAGGAGCCTTCCACTTATGATGATAATGTCATCAATAAATTCTCTGATCAGTCAATGCAATTGACAAAAGATTCAAGTCCCTGACCAATGGTCTGATATATAAAAAGCATCTTTTTTGTATCTGATTCTTGTATTTTTGTGTTCATTCAGTTTAATATAATGAAGTGGAGTGTAATAATAAATATTGATAGTGGGCATCTATAAATTTTAGGTATTTTAGATTTGACAGCTCTGATTTATGATGGCAGTATTCATACTATCATAACTGATAGACTATCTGTATTTGCATCTGAAAGAAGAATGGTCTAATCATATCTGCTGTAAATCCAAATCATACTGTACTGTTAGGACTGTTGAGAAATTATGCCCAATACTGCTAAGTGGAGGCAGATCTGCATGTGGAAGTTTTGTAAATTTATACTATTGAAACTAAAATTTGTCTCATCTGTTGATAGGATCATCTATGGTCATGCAAGCCAGAAATTGAAGAGTAAAATCTATCAGTTATGATGAACCAAGTGATAGCAGCTGTTGATCAATATGAATCCTATATGGATACCACTTCAGAATGATTTAAGAGTTCTGTAGATAATTAACAAACAATAATCCAACTCTCCTGCACCTGCACCATTGTTTTGATGATGTTGACAAGATCTTGCTCTTTGGTGTTTTTGACTTGTTGACAGGTCTCAAACCTCCAAAAATTTTTTCATGAGGGTCCAGTCCCAGCTCACTATACACTATCCACATCCCCATGATGGATGGGGAAGCCCATGATAGACACTGGAATGCCTCACTGCTTAGTACCCACTGGATGGAAAGTAGTATTATACAAGGTGAAAAATATAATTTAAATCTTACTGGAAATAATTTTAATTATTCAAATGGATAATAATGTTATACAGTTTTTCTTTTACATATTTTTGATTTATATTTATATTAGTAATAACCTCCATTTTTATCAATTAAATTTTTACAGTTACAACTTTTGATGGAACTGATGCTGTTGTTATTTGTTAATTTGGATATTATCATAAGTAGTACTTATTAGTTAGTAATTATTATTTAGTTATTATTTAAAAACTACTTTTTAAAACTGTATTACTCAAAAATTTTCGTTTTTATGAGCACTGTGTTTGATGAAATTTAGCTCAGGCAATCTATATATCATAAAATCAAAATAAATAATTATTATAGCTATAATTAAGTTGATCTGTATTTATTTTATGTGATGATTTAATAAATATTTAATGATTTAATAAATATTTATCAAAAAAGATTGATTAGCACAAGCTCTTCCAAGCTTTCCCTTAGCAATTGTTCCTTACTTTGAGTTTTTGAAATTACTTAAATTTCAAAATTCTACTGACATTGCTATAAAAAGTAGGCCAAAAGTTCTGATGTCTGTTACAACTAAATATGCTGAAACTTGAGCTGACAAGTTGAAATTAAGGAAAAGCCTGGGAAAGTTCGAACTACCCTGAGCTTTTTTTGATGATTATTATTTATTAATTCTGTGCACTTGAAATACATTAATCATCAGTCAACCTAATTACAGCCATAATTATAAGTTTATGCTTTATTTTTATTTCAGGATATTTAAATCACCAGTCTAATTGCCATAATCATAATACAATGATCATAAAAAATAAATCTGTGTAATAGATATTGACAAAAAGCAATGAAGATTAACATAAAATAAGCATTATTATTTATAACCTTTAAATCAAAAAATGAAACTAAAAAATACTATTATTGTATTGGGAAAATTGACTTGATATATTGCAGTCATAAAGTATATTATAGATATGGTTGTCTCATGATTGTTTTCAAAATTACAAGAATAGAAGTCTTAATTTAATAAAAATAAATAGTAAATCATAATAAACAGAAAGGGTTGCATCATTTCATAATCACTACTTCAGCATTTGCATTTTATGAAATAATTTTCTATTGCTCAAATAAATAATGTTTACTATTTTAAAAAGTTTCTTAAGAGCCCAATTTAAAAGATTTTATAAGACTGGTACTCAAAGTTTCTTTAAGAAAAGCTCATTTAAGTTTCAATCATTTGTTTATTTGTGAAAAAACTTGAGTTTTTAGGATCAAGTTGATTCAAACCAGCAATTCTAGTTACAACACTATAATTTAACAGATATTATTGATAGAAATTTTAATGTTAATATCTAAATAGTTAGCATTTATATTATTTATCTAATCAAGTTTGAGATATAAAAATAGAGATTTATCACTTATGATTTCTACTATTGATGTTTACTCTCATCCCATAAAATATTATCATCATTAGTATAACATCTAAATGAGTAATAAAGTATATAATTGCTCTTCCTTTAATAGAATATAGTTAATTTATCTAATACAGATAGTCCTTGACTTATGACAGTGATGAAATCCATTAATTCTTGTGAATGGTCAATGCAATTCAATGAATTTGAATCTCTGTCCCAATGATAGGACATATGGAAAGCATTTTTTTTTAAATGTCTGATTCTTGTAGTATGACAGTGATGAAATCCATTAATTCTTGTGAATGGTCAATGCAATTCAATGAATTTGAGTCTCTGTCCCAATGATAGGACATATGGAAAGCATTTTTTTTTTAAATGTCTGATTCTTGTAGTTTTTTTGTGTTCTTTATGTTTATTAAGATAAAAGAATGCTACAAACAACAGAAGTGAGAAATCCATAAATTTTGAGCATTTTCAACTGTCAACTTTCTAACTTATGATGCAGGGGTTGAAATTGAATTCCTGCATCATAAGTTAGAAAGTTGACAGTTGAAAATGCCCAAAATTTATGGATTTCTCACTACTGTTTGTTAGCATTCTATTATCTTAAAAGGGTTGAAACTGAAAATCTTTGTAAGTCCTTATTCTATTGTAAGTTGAGTTGTTTCAGAAACAGAAGTATGAATAGCAATTGAGTATGTGAAATGTGAATAGACAAATGAAAGGAAATGAACAGGAACTTGTGAATGAAATGTGTAAATATAGGCTGGATATGCTCTGTGTGAGTGAAAAATATTGAAAGTATTATGCCTTTGAGTGTATGAAGAATGACATTGTGGGAACATAATCTAGAGAAAAAACAATGAGTGAATGAGAAGTAATGTGGGTGTGCTGATGAATGAGAGAACAAAAAAGTGTATGTTAGAATACAAGTATGTGAAATGACAAAATAATATGGTTAAAGATGAAATTAGAACTGCAAAGTGTGTTTCTGATAGCAGTGTATGCTCCAATGAATGGTACGAGCAAAAATAAAAAGAAATTCTTGTTGTCTTTTAACATTCCAAATCTCCGGGAAATCTTTAGATCTTATAACTTTTTTTATAAAAGAATGCTACACCGCTCTATATTGGTGTGGTAATATGTTATTTTGTCTAGTTAAGTTATTTATATGTTATTTATTTTGTTCTATATTATATGCGTTTATGATTTTGAATATTTGTAAAAATTCTAAAGAATAACAAAATGTTAACATTTAAGTACTCTGTTTAGAATATCTTCTGTTCCATGTAAAAGTTTAATGTACTGAAGAGGGACTAAAGATAGTCTGAAAACGTTTTACAAGAATAAAACTATTAAAATACTTGCTTGTAGTGCTGAGTTTAGGAATTTTAAAGATTTAAAGTTAGCAAGTTATATTTCCTTATGGTTTAGACAATTTGCGGAGCCGGCAATGAATAGAGAAGAGAGAAAAGATTACTTATCACTTACAAGAAAACATGGAAAAGCAGAAGAGCTAGTTAGGTTTCTGCATGAATGTAAAATTAATAATTTGTACCCTATGTCCATCTATAGGATAAGATTACCAGTGAGGTCCAATATGATAGAAAAACAAGTCAAGAACAGATGCCTACGATTTGCTTATACAGATCCAAAAAGAAACTTATATAGTCTTAATAAGAAGATTCGTACATTTGAATGGAATATGCTAATGAAGTACGGAATCACCATTGAATAAGAATTAGAGTCCTATACTAGTATTAAGAATGGAGTGAAGTGGAAACAAAGGAATATATAAGTAAAGAAGCTTAAGTGGATCCTGTACAACCAATGTACTAGAAGAAAAGAACAAAAACTTACTTTAAAAGATGTTGCAGTGATTGTAGGTGATATTACCCCCCCAGGCCAGCTACAAGAATTATTACTTAAAGGACCGATGGTGGTTCCCCACGCAATACCGAACATATCTGATATGGCCCCCCAGGTGGATTGCTTGCTTGGGGAGTATGAAGACTTATATAAAGAAAAAGTAAGATGGGAGCTAATCATCAATAGTCATAAAAATGATAAGCATAAAAGGTTAAATAATAACTGTGAAGCGCAGATCAGGTATGCTAAGCGATGGATGGAAGATTCCTCAATTGTTTGTACGAGAGACAATAAGTCGAAGAAAATAGCCCTTATTAAACAGGATGAGTATACCAAACTCTTATATGCCTTTATTACAGCAATCGAACTTGGAGCTTTTGCAGCATGACCCTACTGACTCATTGCAAGCTAAGATCAAAAAAGTTATAAGATAAAAAGAAATTCTGGTGTAAGTTGAATGATGAATATGTGAATGAACAGCTGCTTGAGATAGTGAGAGCAATGTATGCCAACAATTCTGCAAGTGTGAAAGTAAATGTAGGCATGTCAGAGTGGTTTACAATTGTAAAAAAAGTGAGATAAGAATGTGTGATGCCTCCATGGCTGTTTAATATATATATATGATGTATGTGTTAGGGAAACTGCTGTGAGTGAATTAGGAGTAAATGTGTTTGTTTTGAGCTAATGACACTCTTCTCTCCAAAAGTGAACAAGGTTAATAATAATACAGTCGACTCTCTGTAACTCGAAGTTGAAGGGACCACAAAAAAAATTCGAGTTAGGGAAAATTGTTAAAATTACTGTACAGTATAATCAAATCTCTGTTTAGACTGTTGCAACAAAAAACGTGTTAAACAATTTAATTGCAATACAATTTATTTACAATACAGTACAATAAGATTTATAATAAGGTAAAATCTAAAATTAATAATCTAGTTCTCAACTGAAAAAATTCATTATTTTTCCAGGCCGGCGAAGCTGTGACGAACTACACTCGATGACACTGAACACTACAGATTTATCCGTTTTTTAAGCAGAATGATAATTAAGCTTACTCTTTGTTTAAAAATTATGATAATTTTTGGTTATTATTATGTACATAAATGTGATAAATGCTTTACTTTGAGTTGGCAACCTTGAACAAAGGTATCAATAGACAACAATGAGGTTGAAAAATTCGAGTTAGGGAGACATTACATCAAATCATTTCGAGTTAAGGAGGTAAATAATGCATTGGTGATGTGTTTCCTGCCCGGGACAAGCAAGTACTTCGAGTTAAGGAAGATTTCGAGTTATGGACGTTCGAGTTATAGAGAGTCAACTGTATTTCGAAATAACAGCAGTTGATAAATAATAACTAAAATTTTAATGAAACATTTTCAGTTGCTATACAACCATCATCAGCATTAAGAACTTGGTTCTTAATGCTGATGATGGCTATATAGCAACCGAAAACATTTCATTAAAATTTTAGTTATTATTTATCAACTGCTTTTTTTTTTTGCTGTTATTTCCAGATATATGAACAATGTTTGAAGATGCTTATTGCACAACTGAATAAAGCATATCAGAGAAAATAGATGAGAATAAATGCAGAGAAGACAAAAGTACTTGTGTTTGAGAGGGATGAAGAATGTACAAGATGTGAGATTGTAAACATATTTAGAAAATATGTTTCAGAGGGAAGGTCGCATTGCTGATAAGATTATGAAAAGAGCTAATGCTGGATTAAAAGTTATGGGTACACTCAAAAGATATATAAAGAATGAGAATCTGTCAAAAAATGCTAAGATGGCTACATATAAGTTGGTTCCAACATTTGTATGGATGTGAAACTTGGGTATGGCGTAAAAAGCATTCGAGTGCAGTGGAGATGAGATACTTGAGAGACATAGCTGGAGTGATAAGTTATGACTGTGTTTCAAATGACAAAATAAAAATGCAATATGGAATGAAAAGGAGTGTGATAGATGTAGTAAGTCAACTTTGAAATGGTTTGGTCATGTGGAGCAAATGAGTGAAGAGAAATTAACATAACAAATATATGCTGGACATGTGGAAGTAAATGTAGAACAGGAAGGCCAAGGAAAGAGTGGAGTGAATGATTCTCTGAGGAAATATGGGTTTCTGAGTGTTTATATAAGAGGCAGATGTTTATGAAAAAATAAATGACAGTAGAGGAAGCTGATATAGTGTGTGGAGATAGGGATGTATGGTACCATCTGATTGGTAGCATTTAAATTTTTTTTTCCTTCCTTCTTTGAGTACTAACTACTCTGTTACAAGAATACAGGTGTAATGTTTTTGTTTGTTTTGCATTTTCCATATAACTAGGGATACATTTATATCTTTGCAGGTAAAATAACTGCATTAATGTTTGCAATGTTGAAGGGTCATGAATTTCATTTTAATTAATTAATCTATGTTTTTATTACTGTATATATTTATATGCAAAATTCATTAAGAAAATATTTGTATTTATCTTTACATTAATTTAATTTCTTCAAATTTAAAGGTTTTAACTTGGCCTATTGAACAGATTCTTCTTTTATTATTTTAATGTGAACATTTCAGCAATAGAGTTAATTGGAGACAAATCCATAATATGCTTCCTGTTTATAATATAATAAATTCAATAACTGCTACACTTATCAGGAAGATAAACTTGTTTAAATCAGATCTAAGGTCATCATCAGTTTTCATTTCAATTTGAAAAACCAGTTATATTCCTGTTAAGTTTTGTTGTTATTGATTATAGATTTGTTGATACTTATGATAAATGAATATTTTTTTAATCTCATCAATACAAAACAAAACATAGATTGTGTGTGTGTACATTGTTTTTCAATTTTTAAATAAAAATAAATATAAAACATTTTCCCTAATTATTGTGCTGTAAAAGTGTAGTAGTTTTTTCAATAATTAGTTAGCAGCCTAAGAAAAGCAGTTATAATTTGTTCCACTAACACATTTTTCTTCACCAACAAAGGCATATCCTTCTATCACTGTTTTTTCATCTAATATTTCTGTGGCATTGTAGCAACAAAAGTTTTTTGTATATATTAAAGTAGCACATCAGTTAGAATATCAGATTTTAAAGATATGCTTTCGATATGCTATATCTGTAAAGAGATTTTTTATAATCTCAAAGTTCTAGAAGACAATTTCTTAGCCATTCAAATCTATTAAAACAGCTGTTTTTTGCTATTTAAAAATATAGTGATTTTATATTGTTTACTGCAGATATTCTCCATCATTGTTTTTGCTTTATTTATAAATATCCATTATCTGATTGTCCAATATTTATCATCCATACAAAAGAAATAATCATACAGCAAATAAATTTATCATAAGGCATTTATATTTTTGATTTAAGTCAAAATTATTGTTTAAATTTAAAACATATATTTTTAAACAAGAACAGATATCTAGTTTTTTCATTTGATTCAGAATGTGATCTATCAGAAAGTTTTATTTTCAAAAGAAAATGATTCAGAAAAGAATTCTAACTATAGTATTCAAATTGGAGAGAAGGGAAATGATATTCAGACTTAATATGATAAATTAGAAAAAAGAGAACTCACAAAAGATTTGGTTGACACAGCCTTTTAGAATACAGTAGGTCTGGACTTATCTAGTTAATTCTTCCTAAAAATTTCTATATAAATTGAAAATTGCTTTACTCCAACAATATTTAAATTCAATATATACAAATGAAAGTAAGAGTTAGTAAGACGAATGATTAAATGAAATATATGAGTATACTTTAAATCTAGATAAAAAAATTTAAAATCATAAATGATATTTTTTCAAAACAGTAAATTGTTTATTAATTTTCTTATTCATATTTTACAAAATTTAACAAAAATTAAAAGGCAGACATCCACATATCTCTGGAACTGTGTAAATAGGATATCTACTGTATTTATCTATATACATTCTTTTTGGAACATTAGTATACTATATTTTGTGAATTTTGCATTACTAAAGTTTCTAAGAGTCATGTTTTATAATGAATCTTCCAAAAGAAACAATAATAAGAAGTCAATTTTATATTTTGAAAGTGTTATAAGAAATACAAAATATCATATATGATAAGAGATAGTTTCAGTTAACATAAGAAATAAAGATTCAGAAAGTTAAAAAGTTTCCAAAATCATTCAAGTCAATAATAAATTTTAGTTATTTGATTTTTTGATATATAAAATCTACATCAGGGATATTAGGTATAGGTGTAAATTAGAAGAATATCGTGAATTGGCCTTGATGAAGTTGATTAATGCAATGAAAGATTGAGATAAAACTTAGTCCAGATCATTGAAAAAATGAGGTGATCTAAGATTTAATTTCTGGTTTTTCAGACTGTTCAGCTTACTTATTAGCTTGGAAAATATACTCTATGCAGTATTCCTGATAATTTTGTAATCAGAAATATAATTAATTCTATAAAACTTACTAAACTAAGTCATTATTACTTATTAAAAGAAATATATACTAATCCTTATTGGGGACCCTATAACATCCTTCCCATAATCTGTCATTGTATAAAGTTGTATCATATTTTATCAGTTTGTTCTATTTGAAGAATAAATAAATCTTTTTGTATATAGTTAGGATGACTATTTCCTACTCATAAACAAATCAGAGACATAAAAATAATTTAACAGAATTATAATTTTAACATGTTTTATAAATATATAATAAAATATATTTATGTATACAGTCAAAATCCTGATAAGATGCCCCTGTTAAGTCATCACCCTCGCTAACCACCAAGAAATTTGGTGGAACGGATCTTCTCTATGTCAATGGAATAGGCAAACCCCAATAAGACATCTGCCAGTAGAAACGTATTAAAGCCATCTATTGGAAAAATAATGGATTTCTTTTTACTATTATAGACCTGATATTAATCGGCGTACAATGGAATTTTTCCCCTGGTGGTGCATTTCGAAACTATTTATTTTCTTTATCGACATGGAATTCTTATAGTGTAGAAAGTATGTAAACAAAATTTGACTGGATTTTGCTTTATTTGATTTAAAAATTCCATGTTTGCATGATTTTTTTTTATATACGTATTATATAATATTAGTAATTTTATAAAAATCTAAAATTACTTTTTTCTTTAAACAGATGAAACAAAAACAGAAATAGAAAAAATTAAAATAAGGAAAAGATGTGAAGAATATTTGGACAGAGCAGAGAAACTGAAAAAACTTTTTAATAGAAAAAACATTAAAACACAAAATAAAAGGTATTTTACGGTATTGTAAAATAATTTTGACAAAAATATTTTTAAAATATTTAAATATTTTTTTATATAGAGAAGAGTTTGGAGAGGATGAAAAACTGAATATTGAACTTGAAGGTAATCTCAATAGAAATTAATTATAATCTAAAATATAGAACATTTCCTTTCAGAAACTTTATACAATAAATATAAAATATAGTTTGAGATTCATGTAATTAGAATTATAAAATATATATGGATGAATTTCAATTCACTAAACATCATTTTTTGCAAAAATATCTGAAATTTCTCTTTCTTTTAATAAATTTTATTACATGAAACTAAAAATTAATTTTATCTTGAATTAAATTTTAGTGTTACAAAAAAGTCATATATGCATACATATTTAATTCCTTTCTAAGTATTTGATGAAATTTATATTCACAAAATAAATATTTAGAAGGTTATATTAATATTATATCATTCTAAATATTATTATTCACATATAATATTCTTTTATATTCAATATAAAAGTATTTATCATTCTAAATAATAATGATAAATATTACAAATAATGTTGAAAACTTTACACTGCCAAACTTTAAATACTAAATAAACAAATAACAGCTCTTAGGCAGGAAAACACACTTTAATAAAAGTTTGTTATATAATATACTATATTTTATATATTATTATATATAACAGTTTATATATAATAATAAGTTTTTATTAAAGTGTGTTTTCCTGCCTAAGAGCTGTTATTTGTTTATTTAGTAATGATAAATATTCACCAAATAATAATAATGAAAGTCAATATTACATAATTCAGTAGGCGCCCTCTTACCGGCCACCATGGGACTGAACCCTTGGCCGGATAACGAAATGGCCAGTTAAACCAAATTACATATACAGTATACAGTATATGGATTTACGATTCAGGTGCCAGTCATTCACTGTACTCTTTCCTACACTGAGTTCGTCACAGATACGTTTCACTGGTTCACCTTTGTCTATACGTTCTAAAGCATTTAATTTTTGTTCCATCGTCACTACATTTCGCTTTCATTTTTCGCTCATTTTTCCAATGAAAATTTTTTCACAAACTAAATTACAGTAACTGAGTAGAAATAACTATGTACACTGCTTGCACAAAGCAATAACGTCCACTGCTCAAATAAACAGAGCAATTAATAAATACCTGGAGGGTAGAGACAAACGTCGTGACAAACGGTGACAATTGCCATATGAGTATTTTGTTAGCTGAATGGCCAATTAAACCGATGGCCGGTTGAACCGAGGCCGGTTAAGAGGGTACCTACTGTATTCTCCTTCATTCTTGATTATTTTATGTTAACATGAAACTATATAACCTTGTACCATTTATTTCTTTTTGGATATACATGACTTAGTCCAATTTTTTTATACACTATTTTTTGCAACTCTCATTATTAATTAATGGGAGGCCATTAGAGTTGCAAAAAATAGTGTTTAAAAAAATTGGACTAAGTCATGCATATCCAAAAAGAAATAAATGGTAAATGAAAACACTACCTATGTTAATAATTGATCTTGTGTTTGGTGCAGGAAGACCCAAATGGCCCTTCTGCCACAAATTCCTACAAAATAAACATTCTAGATTTTATACAGCTTTCTGTCTTTATCAGATACTAAATAGTAATCCATTTGAGAAACCACTATAGATTGCTACACCTTATTAAATGGAAAAAAAAATGCAAAAATAATCAAAATAACAAATCAATCAAAGAAAGGAATTAGTTTGGCATATAATTCAGATTAAAATTTGAATCAAATATATAATAAAATAAATTTAAATATAAGTCTTATTTTAAGTCTGTTAATTTCATTAATTTTATTATTATATGAAAACTAATTTTTAGGTGCTATTGTCACAGAAAAACCTAATGTGTTGTGGTCAGATGTTATTGATTTAGAAGATGCAAAAGAAGCTATACAGGAAGCAGTAATTTTTCCTCTTAAATTTCCTCAATTATTTACTGGGAAAAGACAACCATGGAAAGGAATATTGCTATATGGTGTAAGAAATTTTATTATTTTGGAAAATATTTTTCCTATAACTCAATTTTACAATTCAGATACTATCTTGCCATGCAATAATTTTACCAATTTATTTGCTATGAATCAGTGTAATATATTTTTTACTCAATTATAAATAGTAATTACACATTTTATTTTTTTAAAAGTATAATAACTGAAAAATACCACTAATAAAGAAATTTAGTATTGTATTATATCTGATTTCTGCAAAATTTAATTTTGCTAATTTTATTATGCATTACTCTAGTCTAATGATTAGGCCAGTTGAGAAAGAGAGAACAAAGTGTCAAATGGCCAAATGTGAACAAATTGCATTTTATTTTAGAGGTCTATATCAATTTTCAACATTGTTAGTTTTTCAATTTATTGGATACTTTTCTTATAATCGAAAATTTGTAAATGTGATTATCTTAACTTTATTCACTTCTTATTTATTTCTTGGAATAATCAATAATATTAAACAGGGACTGTTATAATATTACAAAATATATTTTTTAATTAATTTAATATTTGTATATTTTTAATTCAATCTCTAATTCATATCTTAATAAATTTTTTATCAAAACATTTATTAAGATACAAATTAGAGATTATAAATATTATATAGAACAAACTACAATCATTGATTTAAACAAATTACAATGGATAATTGATTAACAATGAAGTAATTTTTATCTTTGCAAAAAGTATCTTCTCAAAACAAAAGTTGGCATTTACTTTTACAATTTACTAAATCAAAAATTCTTAAACGAAGGGTTCATAAATCAAGGAATACCTCTATTTAATATCTTATAAAAATTTAATGTTAAATGCTATTTTATGGAATATCAAATAAATTATAATTTACAATAATTTAAGTCAATTGAAAAATCTTAATTTACTAAGAGAAACATTTTTTCAAAAAAAAAAAAAAAATTGCTCTTTATTTATATATCAGGTCATCCCAAAACTAATGTCATTTTTAGCATTAAGTTTTGAAAGATAAATCACTTGCAAATTTATAAAGTACATACTGTATTCTCCATTTGAATCAATAATACTCTTCTAACATTGTGAAAGATTTAAAAATTCATATTTAGACAAACTGAGACATGTTTGAACAAGTACAGTATAAAAAATATATTACTTTTGGGACAACCTGATATATGTATATATAAAATAAAAATTAAACAACAAAACTGGTAAAAAAAATGAGAGAAATTAGTAAATATAAATAATACGATCAATATAAAATTAATTATTCTATATTACTTTACTTAATTCATGACTTTAAATTCAATTAATTTTTATTATACACTTATCACTCTATCAGTTATATTTAGTTTTTATATAAACCTATATTTCCAGTCTTATTTTATTAATGCTCTTAGACTGTATATATATATGAAGAAAGAAAAATTCTTTAATTAAAACAAAAGATTTTGTTTTTAAGTTTAATCTAATATTTTTTCTTATAGAGATACACTGACTGCAAAAAAATTTTCTTCTTCAAAAACATATTTAAATTACTCAAAGAGAGAACTTTTTATTTGTTTTATATTTAGCCTCCTGGTACTGGAAAATCATATTTAGCTAAAGCAGTTGCAACAGAAGCAAAAAAAAGTACATTCTTTTCTGTTTCATCATCTAATCTTGTTTCCAAATGGCTTGGTGAAAGTGAAAAGTTAGTTACTTATAAAATAGTAAATTTATTAAATAAAAGCAATTTTCATTAAAAAATTTGTTTATTGAATTTAAATAAAGATTAATAAAAAATCTGTTTGAAATGGCAAGACATCTTAAACCAAGTATCATATTTATTGATGAAATTGATTCATTGTGCAGTTCACGCTCAGAAAATGAATCTGAATCAACTCGTCGTATTAAAACAGAATTTTTGGTACAAATGCAAGGTAATAATGCAAAAATACATTATTATAAGAAGTTTAGTTAGAGTAGTTTATCTGTTATAAATATTATAATGTACTATTATACTACTTTATATGTACTATTATGTTTATTATATCTTTCAATTTTTGTTATAATTGAATCAGTTTAAATATCTCTATTCTCAATTACTGCATTTATCCTAAACTATTAACTATTAACAGTTTAAGTATCTTTTGAATGATTTTGAATATATTTGATTGACAAGCTTTAATTCAGTTTTTGGGATTTAAAATGTATACAATAATTGCTAGAATTTAATGTTATAATGACTACAAAATTCATATACTATTGAGATTTAAATTTAGTGTTCTTTTCTTAAAATAAGATAAATAGCTAAGTATAAGATACAAATTTTGAAAATTTCTTTTTAGTTAAAAAAATTTTCATTAGTAATATGTTGTTATTGCAATATTAATACGACTGGCTTACTTTATTTATTGCAAAACCATAACAATGAAATTCATATGAGATTTTAAACTGAAGTGAATTTGAAAACAGTTTTATTAGTGTCATATTCCAAAAAATTGTATATTAATTTACTTGTTTAGTTTTTTATTGATATTGTAGAACTGAAGTCTCTATAATTAGTGTAAGTACTGAACGGAGTTAGGAAGCTGATTGAAAACATTATACTTTTGTAGTTACATGAAGTTTAAAACTATTTTAGTGCTTATAACTGATTCTTTAATAAGATAAGTGAATTGAGTATTCTGGACTCTAGAAGATTTTTTTTTGATGAGCCAATACTAAAAATTTTTATTAAGACAGGATTCTTTCTTAATATTTTTCAGATTTAATTTGTATTCCCAATCTGTTCCTAGATATGCACACATCAGTATTCTACAATGCTATATCAAAGATGATGATGAAGTTTTTCAAATTATTTACTGAATGAACTATTACTAGCAATTTTAAACTAACTAAATATAATTTTAAATTAATTATTGTATACATTTGAAATCCCAAAAACTGAATTAAAGCCTATCAATCAAATGTATTCAAAATCATTCAAAAGATATTTAAATTGTTAATAATTATAATAACTAAATAAAAAATGATGAATTTTTTCAGAAATTTAGAAATATGTGATCTTGATCTAGTAACAATAACTTTAATACTTTGAATATCATATACAAAGTATCATCCATAGCTCTGCTTTATCTTGATAATAAGTAAATTAATAAATCCAGTACTCAATAAACATAAAAAAACAAAATTATTTATCATTTTGATATGAAATAAATTTTTTAAAACAAAAATTTATTTTAGATTAAAATAATAAATGCATTTTTTCTGTTTATAAAGTATTTATTATTAATAAATAGTTTATTTATCAATAATAAATACTTTATAAACAAACTATTATATGAAAATTAGCTAGACTTTATCTTTGTTTCATCATAGTTCCTTCATCTTAACAAAAACAAAGTTTAAATTTTGCAATGAAATATTAATACTTAATTTTATTGAAATTATGAAATTAAATGATTTGCTGAAGAAGACCCAGACGGTCAAAAGCACTTCAATAAATTTATTTTAAGTTTAAAAAAGAAAAATCTCTGAAGTTTATATTCATCTATTATTCTGTTCTTTGCCCTCATTTTTGATCTTTGTTCAAAAATGGAACAGCATTTTTAAATGTTAATGCTATGTAGTCATTCTATTTATCAATGCATGCATTTATATACTGATTTAAGCATTTTTTTTAAAAATAGGAGTAGGAAAGGAAAATAATCAAGTTCTAGTTTTAGGAGCCACTAATACACCTTGGGTTTTAGATTCAGCCATACAGAGAAGGTGCAACAATATTTTGAAAACTAATGATCTTAAAAATTTTCATTCAGTCTTTTAGTTTAAAAATAATTTTTTAAATAACAAATCCGTAATCTTCATTTATCTTTTTGATTTAAATTTGATTTTTTGAAGCAAAATTATGTCATTTCTTTGGCATCATTTATTTATTTATATAATAATAATAATTTTTTAAATAAAAAAATCTAACATTATTTTTTTAAAAATAGGAGTAGGAAAGGAAAATAATCAAGTTCTAGTTTTAGGAGCCACTAATACACCTTGGGTTTTAGATTCAGCCATACAGAGAAGGTGCAAAAATATTTTGAAAACTAATGATCTTAAAAATTTTCATTCAGTCTTTTAGTTCAATTAAACTTAATAATATAAATAAGTATTCTTTGCAATATAAAACTGTAATGCTCCTAATGAAAATATAGATTCTTTTAAATAATTAAATTGTTTATAGATTTGAAAAAAGAATATATATTCCTTTGCCTAATGAAAAGGCAAGATATGGTATTTTAAAAACAAAGATAGCCAATGGACATACTTTAAATGAAGAAGATTTCAAATATTTGGCAAAAAAAACTGAAGGGTAAATTATATAATAAAATTAAATAATAAATTTTAAAATTTAAATCATAAGTATTTTATTATTTTAGATATTCTGCTGCAGATATTACAGTTCTAATGAATGATGCTGGAATGGAGCCTATTAGAAAAATAATAAAAGCAACACATTTTTGCAAAGTAAATTATAAAAATTTTGAAATTTTTCTTAAAAATAGTAGAAATAAAACAATACGCATAAATGAATATCAATCTATTCACTTAATATATTGATAATAACTTATTATAGAATTAAAACGGGCATTTTTTTTCAGACTGCCGTTTATTTCAGCAATTCATACAATTTTTGTCAATCAAATAAAAAATTTTATTTATTAGAGTCCTAAATCATGAAAAATTATCATACTTTTGATTTATTATTATAATCTACAGTAAATACTGATAATATAAATTAAATAAACAATCTATTAGGGATAATTAATTGAACAGTAATAAAATACAGGCAGTTCTTGAGTTATATAGGTGGATTGTTCTGAAAAACTCTATATAAGTCAAATTATACATATGTCAGAGATTATATTATACAATATTAGTGTGTCACAATGATGTAACATTAAAATTATTCATATTAAACAATAAGAATGTAAGTCACATGGTAAAGCAGTTGCTTACCATCTTGGAGAATCTGGATTTAATTTTGAATTTCACACTTCCAGTTTTACTGGAGGGGATCCAGGTTTGAACTGAGTTTGTTACCTAAATATAATTCTAAATAAGTATGGATCTAAGTATGTTGGAACTACATAAACCAGTAATTGCTTGTACAGTACAAGAAATTTTCAAATTTATGAATTAATTCACTGGAGTGTGTTTATAAAATAAGAACTCATAAACCAAGACTCAATTTCCCATAGATATAATGTTAAAATCAGAGATTCCATTCTCAATAATTTGACCACAATAAGAGTAAATAAAGATTAATAAAATCAATAGTATATGATTAAACAATGATTTATTTATCTAAAGAAATGAAAATATAGCCTTTAAAATCAAGAAAATTACTCCTCCTCTTCAGCAGCTGAGGATGCCAAATGTCTTCTTACTGCTTTAAAACATTACTATTAAAAAAATTATTCCTGTTTATTAAGTGCTGATTTTATTTTTGCATTAATCCATTTAAATAATTTAAAAAATATTCAATTTGTGTATTGAAATCAGTGCTAATTTGAAAATTATGAGATTGGATGTCTGATTAAGATATGACATAAAATAAATTGCAGAGTAAATTCATACTTCTTATTTTAATAGCAATATTAATTATTCTCTATTATTGTTGATTCTCTTATAAAAACCATCAAAAGTAAGTTTCTTCATAATCTAAGCATGCCTAATAAATCAATATTTGTAAATTATTGATACATTTATAATGAGGCATCAGTAAAATCAAAATACTGATTTCTATATATTATTTGATTCATATATTGATATTCCTTTCAAAATTTGCCATCCATTATAAAATAAATCAGTTTTCAAGTGATCTGCATTGATACAGCTGAAAATTACAATACCATTAGTGCAAAGTTCCTTCAGAGAATTTAATATTAATAAATTGAGAAAATTATGTTTAACTTTGAATTTTGATGATAAGAAATAATATCATCATGCTTCATATTCACTTTGAAAATTTTCATAATTTCAGTAATATATTGCAGAAATTATTAATTATTAGCATCCTAAATCATGAAAACTTATCATACTTTTGATTAGTAATATATTGCAGAAATTATTAATTATTAGCATCCTAAATCATGAAAACTTATCATATTTTTGAATTATTATAATAATTTACAGTAAATTATTTTAATAGTGATATTTTTAAGAAATAATTTTTAAGGTGTTTTAAAAATAACTTGTCATCACTTTTAAAAATGAGATCCTGATAACTATATTGTGAGATAATACAAACATTAAGGGAACTTATTCCAAATAATGTAAATTTACTAGCCAAATTATAACCCTTGAAATTTTAACAGCAATATCACAATATAATCTAAATTTACTAGCCAAATTATAACCCTTGAAATTTTAATGGTATCTTTTAATGATTAGAAAGAATTTAAACTAATTTTAGCGCCATCTCGTAATTAGAATAATTATTATTTTATTAAATTAATGAGTGGCCTCAGTGGTCTAGCGGTATGATGTTGGGACGTTAGCCCAAAGGGCCCCAGTTCGATCCCGGGCCGAGGCGGTTTTTTTCTTTCGATAAATTAGTTAAAAATTCTAGTTGAATTATTAATTAATAGATGGCACCACTCATTAATTAATAAAATAATAATTATTCTAATTATGAGATGGCGCTAAAATTAGTTTAAATTCTTTCTAATCATTAAAAGATACCATTAAAATTTCAAGGGTTATAATTTGGCTAGTAAATTTAGATTATATTGTGATATTTAAAACTTTTGTACAAGTACTTGATTTTGATATTAATATTTTAATGTTCTGAGTTTTTGCTATGAAAAAAAATATTTAAACAGAGATGATTACATAGGAATGTAGTCATCTATATTTAACCATATATGATTATTACAATGTTTATTATTATGTAACAATCACATATCTGTATCTCAGTATTAATGAAACTGATGTCATGGTAATTTTCATTACTTGACTTTTAGAATATCATTCACAGAAATAATTCCAAATTATGCACATAAAGATATATATATTTTTCTTTTTTACATATATTGAAAAAAATGGCTTTAATCTATGCCAAATTAGAACCATGTAATGATTATACTATTAGTTTTAGTTAAAAATTTATTAAATACAAGTCAACAAAAACTATTTCTTAAGAAATTCAACAATATCTTGAAAATTTATATATATGTAAGACAATGCAAGATGATGTCACAAATTGGGGTAACTCATCTCGGGTCCTCCCACGCTAAGGGAGCTGTGGAGTGGGGACTCGTGCGGGAAACAGTCAGTGTTGTAACAGTCATGGTATTGTAAAGTTGCTTTTGTAACATTGTAAAATAAAGAGAGCTACTACATATATATATATTGTTTGAATAAAAAATTATTAAAATAAAGTATTGCATAATTTTTAAAATCTTAGAAAATTATAATATAAAAATTAATATAATTTTTCTATTAGTGCATATTTATATTGAGATAGATTTTTATGCCAGTCTTATTTTAGCTAAACAGACCAGATTCTACTTCAGGCCAAATGAACGATGTATGGATACCATGTTCTTCTAAATTTAAAGATGCTATAGAAATGACATGGATGGATATTCAAGATGATAATATATTAGATCCACCTGTAACATTGGTAAGTGTTGGTTAAAATTTAATTTTGTAGTGATACATTGAAAAATGTATACATTTGCAGAATGATGTGATAAAATGTTTAGAGAATTTCAAACCAAGTGTAAATGAAAAGGATTTGCAAAGATTAAATGATTTCTTGAAAATTTCTGAACACAAGTGAAAGTAATTATCATCGATTATTAAATGTTTCATAGTATTGTGAGTGATCATATTTGAAACAAATTTGAATATTTATAACTGATTAAAAAGATACATGTAGAATTTAATTTATCAAATAAAAGCATATCAGAAACATATTTTTGTTCGCACAAATATGTGACGTTGCTCTGCTGTCAAGGATCCAATGAAACGGATTTTCTTTAAGCACGTATGAAATGCTTCATAACGCATTGAGACGTGGCTGGCTTTCTCGAACTTTTTCTTAGATATTTTGAGTTGTTTTCAATAATGACAATCAGTGATCATGTGACCAGTCCGACCACATTGTTCGCACTTACTTTTTGGGTTTCTTTTTGCGTTGTATCAAGTTTGAATTGCCTTTTGGCTTCCATTTCGGTTTTCAAACGATGAATGACGATTTCTGTACGAGTTTTGAACGAACAATACATTTGTATCGTCAAGTGTTGCTGCTCTCTGACCGCGCAGGTCGGAGAGCAGCAACAACTCCCTTAGTTGTTTTTTTACATCATCGAGTGGCAGCATAGTTTTCATAGTTCTTATCGCATTACGGATTGATGCGAAACTTTCTGGCAGGCTTAATAGTAATGCACTAACTACGATCTTTTCTGTAGTTAATTTTGTAGTTATTTCATCATAAACTCTGAATGTGTCGGTATAAAATTCGAGATGTTGGTCGAGTTCACTTTCAGAAGTCAGATGTTTAGTCATTAGACTTGTGATTAATGTCACAATTTGGGTGTCGCCAGTTTCCTCATGGACTTCTTTAAGCTTTTCCCACATTTCATGTGTAGTGGACAAACCTCTTAAGTGTTTGACTTGCGACTGGATAAGGATAGTAATAAGTCGCTCTTCGCCTTGGTGTTTGACCTGTCCCATTCTGATGCTGCTTGGACAGTTCTGGGATCATTTATATTGATGATAGGTCGTTCGATTTTGGTTGTTAAATAATCCCATGTATTATTGGCAACACAGACAGCTTCAATCAGCATTTTCCAAGTGCTATAGTTCTCGTTAGTCAGCTTTTCGATCTTCGATGCTTCCGACATATTTGATTTCGTATTTGAAGAAAACTTTAACAAAATGGAAACAAATTAGCGATCTTGTTGACTTCGAGATATCTATGTGCAGTGGAAGAATGCTGGGCCCATAACCTGTTAGAGTTAGCTGTCTTTTGGAACAACATAGAGGATAAAACATATACGTCTGTAAGTGTGAATCAGTTCTTCAGAGCTTATAGACGTATATGTTCTATCCTCTATCTTGTTTCAAAAGACGGCTAACTCCAACACAGATAAACAATTAATTGATAAGTCACAAAGATCATATTCAAATGTTATGATTATCTTGTTAAATTTCATAAAAATCAAATGAGTAAATTAGGATATATTAAGAGAATATTTTAGAAATTTATTAAACATCACTCATTTTTAAATGAATGCAGTTAGAGCAATGTTTCTCAAAGTGGCAATATTGCTCCCTGGGGCAACAAGTCATTAGAGGGAGTGTCAAGTAGCAAGCGGGTGGTAGGGGGATGTTGCAAGTCAAGTGAATGCACACAGCTGGATTGATTCAGTTGTGTTTGCTCATGTTGCATTGCGAGATTCAGAGATTTACTTGATTTGGAAGTTCCTGATTGGCTAATAAATCCATTTTTAAATCATGATTATATTACAGAACATTTTATCAAAGAGGAATTTATTGAATTACAAAACGATATCGAATTGATGCCGAAATTTAGAAATTCTTATCAAGAATTTTGGTTGCAAAAAAAAACAATAGCTGGCAGATATCCTTTATGGACAGTAGCAAAGAAATTAATTATTGCATTTTCAACTTCCTATTTTAGTCAGTTCTTGATGAAGTGAGAAATCATTTGGATATCACAGGGATTCACGACTGCAACTTACAAATATTGAACCTGATTTTGACCATTTAATATCACAGCATCAACAGCATCCTTCTCATTGATTACATTCATTCCAAATTAAATTAAATTTTTTAATGACAAATACATTTTTAATTGTTATTCTATTAATGTTAGCATTTGACAATAAAAATATATATTAATTAATAATATTTATTTTTATATACAGTCAATTCTCGTTATTCATGGATTCTGTATTCGCATATTTGACTATTTGCAAAAATTTATTTGTAACCACAAAATCGTTATTTGCGGAGCTTTCATGCTTATTCGCAGACTCCCGCTGAGCGGCGAAAATACTGTTACCAATGTACATCCTTTCCTTATGCCAAAATTTTAGAATATCTGAAGCAAAAAGTGACGCAGACAAGGCCAATGCAATTTTTCAATGCAGTTCAGAAAGATGTGTCAACTATCACATCAAACACTTTCAACAGCAAAAAACTATCAATCAAAAAATAAGATTTTATTTACTACATAGTTAATGTTTTAAAAATTAAATAAAATTACTATAATTGTAATACTGTATATAGTATTATACACTGAATATACTAATTATTTGTAAGTACTGTAATACAAATTAAATAAGGTGTCTGTAAATAGAAAAATATACATAAACCAAGTATGAAAATGTTGGGAAGAAAGGTTCGTAGGAACCTAACTCTATATTTCCAATAGGCACAATGGTTCACTATTTGCTAATTCAGTATTTGCAAAGAATTTATGGAATGCAACTACCACAAATAGTGAAAATCAACTGTATTTCTTCTTAATATTTGCAGAATATTAAGGTGAGAGCATTAGTAAATTTTGTATACACTATGGGGGTGTTCATAGAAATAAGATTGAGAAACATTAAATTAGAGGGTTAAATGATGCTACATTGAGGTATCTTTTAATAGTAGAGAATCATCACCAAATTTTATGAAAATCTACTAATTAGTTCAAAAGTTGTTAGTGTAGGACAGACATACACAGACACACACACACACACACATAGGCAAAAAGTATGATGCTCTCAAAAGCTTCCTTTCCTTCAGAATGGTAGTTAAAAATTGATTAATTTTCAATATCTATTTATGAAAATAAATTTTGATAAAAGTTAAAATAGTGAAAATAGATATAATTGATACAAATAGATATAGCAGGTCCTCATTTAACATCATGGTAGGGTTCCTGAAAATCATGCCATTAAACCAAAACCTCATTGATCTAGCAGGATTCCAAAGATTAGGTCCATATTCAATTCCAAATTCTCTGAATGGAAAGTCAAATCATTTGCACTGATTAAATGTCTTGTATGCTGTATAGTTCAATTAATATATTGTTCATGGACAATATAAAAGATTTCAGTTAGTACCCATATAAAATATGGTTATCTTGTTTCTGTAATTATAGGTTTCCACTCATTTTCTCTGTATTATGAAGAGAAATGTAGAAAACAGGGCTTTATTCCATTTTTTTGCCTTAAGTTGCCTAATTAAGATTTTTATTGAGCACTGATCAGTCATCTGAATTTGCACATAACTTCCAGGTTTAACTAATAAAATGAAACTTTAAAATAATAAAATACTATACAGAATACTTATTTGTTTTTATATTTTAAGATTCTCAAGAATCTTTTGATTCTACCTTCTATGTATCATCTAACTGAAATGAGTTTAAATTTCTATAATTCATTTTAATTTACTATTATATTCCAATTACCATAATATCCAACTACATAATCTGCTATATATAAAAATTAATTTTATTTTTTTTAGAAATAATTATTCTAAAATTTATTATTGGCTTCATATCACATTCATTCCTATCCCCAATTAAAGTGCAAAGACAAACATTGAATAATGTATTAATGAACTATATATATTTGCAACAGTTAATTGTATATTATTGTAACACATGTAAGTCTTCTTATATTTTTAATATAAAAGGATATCTTACAACTTATATTATAAATGATCAAACAAAAACTCAAATACATTTGTTAGATGGCATCAATCATAAAAAAGGAAATAGCCAGAATGCAATTAATTATTCCAGAATTAACATAAAAAAAATCTAAAATAACTCCCTTATTTCTTATTAAAAATAAATATAGTTAAATTTTTTAAATTAAGATATATTTTAAATAACTCCCTTATTTCTTATTAAAAATAAATATAGTTAAATTTTTTAAATTAAGATATATTTAATCCATATTTAAAAATTTATTATTATGATTGATTAGAAACACTATTTATTACAAATTAATATAAACAGTGAAAAGGATTAAATAATTTTTCAGATATTTGAGAATTTTGCTTAATTTTTTTGTTACAAAAATCAAAGATAAAGCAATGAATACATTTAAGAAAAAAATAATTTTATAACTAAATATTTATTTATATATATTATACATTTACAATAAGAATTAACTATATTAGTATTATTCTTTTTTTGAAGTTATTTCTTTTAATGGAAGTAAAAATATTCCACTAGATATCTGGAAAAAATAAAAAAATATCTTTATATGCTATAATTCAAAATATTTAAATTTAAAAAATTTATGCTTATTTGAATAATAAATATAATTTTACCAAATTAATCTGATCAGAAAGAATTAAAATTACCTGCTTTCCAAATGTATTATTTAATTTCCATTTATTTATTATTTGGAATTCATTACTGTTTTATATCTAACATAGACTTAAAACTAACCAGCATAGACATTGCAATGAAGTCATCATTGTATCATTACAACATTACACAACAATTGTTTTTGTGATATCATTCATTGTTATATTATTGTAACATATTGCATTTTTTATATATACATACATAAACCCTCCCTACAGCACAGATTTGTGTACTGTGATGAAAAAATTGCAGTAGTATATAGATTATACATGAACTACTGCAATTCATTAGTAATATATATTGATAATAGATATACTGATAATTTATAACCAATATAACCTTGTTATCTCGAACCTATCTATCTCGAAATCCTTGATATGTATAAAAAAATTTTTCTTTGCACTTTTGGCATTAAACCAATGTAATTTCAATTGCTAATTATCTCGAAATATTTCCTTCAAAACCCTTGCTATCTCAAATTAATTTATAATTTTTGTGCTAGAGAAATTAAAAATACTTACAAATTTTCCTCGTTTTCGGAATCTAAACAAAGAATTTAAATTTAACAAAAGAATATGAATGCTTTACCGATAACCAGAACATTTTTGTGCATGCTCGGAATATGAACATGCTGTACAGTAGTTTCACTTCTAATTATTGATAAGTTTCTGTCAATATGATCATGTTTATTCAGTGATATTTTTAACCTTTGATTTATAAGATGCAGAATATTTAGATGCTAATTTTCATGGGGGAAAGTTTTATATAGTATTAAAAACTACGATACGTATTATACATAAAAATCTTTATTTAAAATTGAACTTTGATATCTCGAAAACTCTTTATATCAAATATTTTTTTCCTGTGAGATTTAAGATATCGAGATTCTACTGTATATTGATAATAGATGGATGCTAATTGTTAAGTAATGCAGATATGCTATCTGTTATTCCTGCATTGCTAACACTTGGACCATCTATATAATTTTTATCAAAATTTTATTTATTTTATTGACAATACTGTCATTAAAAACAAAAAAGGGAGAGATTAAATTTTGATCTTTCACATAAAATGAAACTACATTTAAAAATCTTTATAATAAATTACTAATAATAAAGATCTTTTTAATAAAAACAACAATTAAAGTAACAACTTACTTTTTAATACTAGTGCTGAGTCCACTGAATTGTTTTTAGATCAACTCCTTCCTGAATCATTTCCCATAATGGGCTTTTAAAATAAAATAGTTATAAAATTATTATATTTTTATTTAGTTCATATATTAATATAATAAACAAATAATATATAAAAATTACCTCATTTCTCTCAATCTTTTCACATGGTAAATGCATTTTTCAATAGTATAATTGATTTCTTCTTCTGTAGTAAATCTTCCTATTCCAAACCTGTAGCATAATTAGTGTAATAAATTCTATAAATATTTTAATTATAAAAATAAATCAAGAAAAATTACCTGATAGAAGAATGTGCAAGATCTTCATCTGCTCCTATAGCACGCAAGACATAAGAAGGTTCTAAAGATGCAGAAGTACAGGCACTGAAAAGTGTAAAATGAAATATTAATAACAATGTCTGATAAATTAATTAAAAACTGGATAAATTTTTTTTACTAATTTATAATTAAGTAACAAGAATACCCAATTGACTATGACTCGTTGACATGGACAAAATTTTGCAGGATGGTAGTGGTCCATATGTTGATTCATTTGATAAACTCTTAGATGTAGACACTCAACTAATCTTTTTAATAAATTTTTAATTTGCAATTTTTGACATTTTTTTTAATTACTATAACTGAATAAAAAATATTAATGTTTGAATAGATGTATGGTAGTATAACTGATTATGATGCAAATAAAACAGATCTTAGTTCTAATAAAACCAACTTTTATTTAAATTTATTCATTTTTATATTGCTTTTTAGAATTGTTGTTTTTCTGTGATAATTATACTGCTTAAGTACTGTATAGGTTCATTTTCATATTGCAAACTTTTATTTACATAAAAAAATAAATAAATAAATGCATCATATTTCCTTTAAAGTAAGAAATAATTTCACTTTGTAAAATTAAGAAAAAATGAGGTTCTTGTGTTCATAAATTAAATAAACTACTTAGAAAAACCAAAAATAAATATTTTATCCAGGAATATCACACAACCTGCTTTAAAATTAGAACCAATTTTAAATGAATAGAATAAAAACATGGGAAATATATTCAAATTTAAACTTTTAAAAATAAAAAACATAAACATCTTACAAAATTAAATCATATATATATATACAGTGGATTCTGCTTAATTGGATACTGGTTATTAAACTTTTAAAAATAAAAAACATAAACATCTTACAAAATTAAATCATATATATATATATATATATACAGTGGATTCTGCTTAATTGGATACCGGTTTAATTGGGACAAATTTCAAAGAACAGAAACCAAACTAATACATAATTTAAAGGCGTATACTGGTTTAATTGGGACAAATTTCAAAGAACAGAAACCAAACTAATACATAGTTTAAAGGCATAATTGGGACAGTAGGAGAAAAGGAATTTTCAAGTTTTGATATATTTTTTAGGATTTTTCGAAAGTATGGCAACACTACGTACACTAATACTTGTTGTGCCTACATACACTAATACTTGTTGTGTACTTTCTTAAAAAATTCCTTATAATTTTTATATAACAGCATTTTATTATACCGGTAATTTTTCAGGTTAAACCTTTCTACAAGACAATACAGACTAACACAATGGAGCGAGATATTTCTTATCATCTTATTATATACATATCCTCGACACACTGTTGCTGCACTAATATAAACATCCATTCTTTAGTAAAATTATAAGTAATTATCATCATTGATAAATAACACATAACAATACATTATTTGGCAACACTAGCGTGATGAGAAACAGTTATCTATCGTTGTGAGTCTGGCAAGTGTGCATCTACTTACGAGTCTATCATTGTACCTAGTATCATTTACAGTGTCAATTTAAAATTTTTAAATCTTGGCCAAGATGTCAAGAAAGGATTTTACACTTTCGAATAAAATTGCTTTGCTTTTTAAATCTTTGCCAAGATGCCAAGAAAGGATTTTACACTTTCAAGAAAAACTAATCTTTGCCAAGATGCCAAGAAATGATTTTACACTTTCAAATAAAATTTCATTGCTGATATCTAGCGATATTCATTTACAGTGTTGATTTTATTTAAAATTTTTAAATATTTGCCGAGAATGCAAGAAAAGGAGTTACACTTTCAAGTAAAATTGCTTTGCTGGATAAAATTAAAAGCCAGCCATTGCAGACTCCTAATATAACAGGTGTACCAAAATCTACCATAGTGTGTTTTCTACAACAAGAAAATCAACTGCATGAGGAGTGGGCATTACAGAAAGAAATTCCAGGAACATTCAAAAGAAAGCGTGATGGAAAGGATCCAGAAGTCAAAGAAGCATTAGATCAATAGATTTCTATAGTTAGTGGGTGAGGCATGAGTATCAGTGGCCCAGTGTTGAAGAAATCAGAGGAGATCAAAACTAATAATTAGGTACCTATTTTAATAAAGCATTAAAATAGGTACCTAATTACATTAGAGACCTATTTTAATAAATCATTAAAATAGGTACCTAATTATTATTATTTTTACCTACAAATTACATATTTTACTTTAGAATTTATCATCACTTTGTCTAATTGGGGCAGTTGCTTAATTGGGCCAAAATGGCTTAGTTCCAATTAAGTGGAATCAACTGTATATAATTTAAATGAAGCATTTTATTAAGTGTGTGTGTGTGTGTGTGTGTGTGTGTGTGTGTGTGTGTGTGTGCGTGTGCGTGTGCGTGTGCGTGTGCGTGTGTGCGCGCGCGTGTGTGCGTGTTATTGTTATTTTTATATAAATAAAAGTAATACAATAGATAAAATAAAAAAACATACAAAATAAACATGAAATTATTAAAATTACAAAATATAATAAAATAAATGAATAAACATGTATTAACTACAAAAAGTGACAACTGCATTCATTGAAGGCTAATTTTCCATGAAGAAGATAACAAATTACAGTAAACCCTTGTCGAATGCAGGGGTTATGTCATTAATACATTGCACGCACGGCAAAATCATGTTTTGCAAAGTTAACTTTCTATGGAAAAAAAAATATGTTAGGTATAGTTCAAATTAAGAAAGTATGTATAATTTAAACAAACCTAAATATTGTAATTAAAAGGAAAGATGAAACAAATGTTAATTGAAAGGATTTTTATTACTGCTTAATAGGTATATGATACAATTATTTATTTTAAAAAGCTAATGATTTTTGCTTGGGATAATGAGTGATGCAACTCTCTAAAAGTTTTGCAATAAAGAGTGCAAAGTTTTTCAATGCCTCTCATAAAGTGTTCTTATGCTTGATTCACTTGCAAATAATAAAACACATGTACTATTATTCAACTTATCTAAAATTTCAATTTTCTGAAATAATGTCAAAACTTTGCATCTTTTTTTGCTGCTTTATCATCATCATTTTTCCTCTTAGATACATATTGAATTTTTGAAATTAAAAGAAATCAAATGCAAAGGGAGAACAGGATAAACACTGATAAATATGTGATTACAGCTCTGCTAAACATGAGTGAAATGATCACAACTTGGCCTAGGTCACTCAGCTAACAGGCAGCATCAAGCAGGGTCGCCAGATGCACACATGGGTATCATTAAAGTGGTATCATTGTAGATACCCACGTGCTCATCAGCATACCACATATAAATGAAATTCTAGTGTTGGACAAATTAAATGGAAACAATTAAGAAATGCATATGTGCAAAATCATGTTCTGCAAATCTGCACTTGGCAAAGGATTACTGTACTATCTACTTTATTTAATATAATTGCTTTTGGGACTTGCTGTAGATATGCCATTTTTCTTTAAAATCTATTAATGTATTATGCACGTCATTATCAATAATTTCAACTTCATCTCAGAGAACATATTTCATAAATACAGGATAATATGCAAAACTGTGTAAATAGGATCTGATGTATTCAATTTGTATATTTTACATATTTTAATGTTTAAACATAGTAGTAGAGTAAAGTCTCATTAATTCAAATAATAAATTAAATAAATTTAATATATTATATTTTCTTTATTTTTACTTATAGAATATACCTAAATTTGGTCAAATTTCATTCTTCTGTAAAAAGAAGCTATGTTTAATAAAGTGTAACTTAACATAGCTCCTTTTCACAGAATTAGAGTGCAGGTCTCTCAACATTACTTTCTTGTTTCATGCAGACCATTCAATATTGCTTTTGTTCATTAAGTGATCCTTAGTAAGAACTGAATTTGATATCCCTGGATTACACTAATCATGGAATAATAACTTAACATAGCTCCTTTTCACAGAATTAGAGTGCAGGTCTCTCAACATTACTTTCTTCTTTCATGCAAACCATTCAATATTGCTTTGTTCATTAAGTGGTCCTTAGTAAGAACTGAATTTGATATCCCTGGATTACACTAATCAAGGAATAAAGTAGTATTTACAAAAGTTTTTATAGAAAATTAATTTAAACAATAGAATTTGACAAAATAATAAATAAAATAATCATCACATATAATAAAGGAATAAGCATGTGAAGTCCATGTTTCTACACATATGCGTATAATTATTTAAAAACTTTTTATGGAATTTTAATTTTTAATGAGGTTTGGAATTTGATTTTTAATGCTATATAATTCTATCAAATATTTTTATATTCAAGTTATCAGTCAAATTATATAGAGATGATATTGTGCATCTTTTTATGCTAGACTTAATAAATGGCCAGTAAATCAAAAACATTATTAAAAATGAAACTTAACATGATTTTGATTTACTAATACAAAAAAGATCTTAGCCACTTTAAACAAATTATGATTATAATGGATAAAATTAAATATAAATCACTTGTAATATAAAAATCCTATAGAAAAAAATATATTTCTGTTCACAGTTATTAAACCTAACATTCCAAAATATTAAATTTTAATTAAATATACTACCTGTATAATTAAAATTTAATATTTTGGAATGTATATAAATAAAAATATAAATTGCATAAATTAAATGAAACAAATGAATAAAAATGGCAAAATATTATACAATATGAACAAAGCTGACTATAAAAGATTTAAAGGTTATTAAATTATCATATTAACTAAACAAAAATTTTCCATGGCAATGAAAAAGAATTGAGATTCCTCTTGGTTAAGAGGTCCCCAATGACAATTCTCTACATCAGTGCTTCTCAAAGTGTGAGTCGACCCCATATAGGGTCGCATAAAAAAATTTGGGATTGCAGAAATTTTAGCAAATGTTTTAATTTGTATTCTTAGTTTATATACCTCCATACCCAGGATCCCAAAAATATTTTCTTGGGTAAAAGGGGTCGCCAAGTCGAAAAGTTTGAGAAGTGCTGTTCTACATAGATTCTATATATATATATATATATATCTCAGAGCATACTCTCTACAATATTAGTGTGACACAAAGACATAATAATAATAAAAATAGTAATATTAAAGAATAATCATCATATATAATAAAGGAATAAGTATGTGAAGTCCATGTTTCTGTGCATGTGCGAACTCCCAGGACTGGAGGTGCCACGATTACTATCTTTTCTGGCTTAGAATCTTTAATCGCATCTTTTAGAAAAATAAATTTCAATCTCATTATAAATTTTGTTTTACATTATTATAGTTTACTTCCTATTTATGTTTGCATACTTCTTTTTGATATTTGATCTCAATTTCTGGCTTTTTTGATCGAAAAATGTTGGCTGTTTCCCGGCCCAAGAGTTCGGTTTGCATCATGGTTTGCATTCAGCATGTCAAGGCTACATAAATGTTGAATTTAAATAATATCTTATTTCAGAAATTATAATTATTTTTATTTTAAGATAATAATTATTATTATTACCTACAAAACTGAATTGATAAATCAATAGTTTGTTAGTTACCAGTTTTATGTAAAGAAAATTTCAAAGTTTGGTCTGGAGAAAGAAAACAAGCAAAAGTATTGTATACAAGGATGTGGTAAATAAATGAAAAATCTCAAATCTGACAGATAAAAAAATGTTTCTTTTTTTGATGTAATCTCATTATAAATTGTTTTAAATTATTATAGTTTACTTCCTATTTATGTCTGTTTACTTCTTTTTTGTTATTTCACTTCAATTTCTGGTTTGTTTTATGAAAAAATGTTGGCTATTCTCCGACCTGAGGGTTCAGTATGTATTCAGTGTGCCGAGGCTATATAAATGTTGCATTTAAATAATATTTTATTTATTTCAGAAATTATAATTATTATTATTTTAAGATAATAATTATAATTATTACTTACATAACTGAAATTGGTAAATCAATAGTTTGTTAATTGCCAATTTTATGTAAAGAAAATTCAAAGTTTGGTCTGGAGAAAGAAACAAAGTAAAGCATTGTATACAAGGATGCACTAAATAAATGAAAAATCTCAAATTTGACAGATAAGAAAAAAAAATTTTTTTTTGTTGTATCTGGGTGCATAGTAGCCAGGGGCTAACTAGTTATTATAATAAATAAATATCTTTATTTCAAGTATTTCTTATATAAAAAATTAATAATAATTAAATACTAGCTTCTTTAAAAAAATGAGAAAAAACTTTAATTCAGAAAATTTAAAAATAATCCTAATGTAGTAATTAAACTGTAATCTCACCTTCCAGAAGATAATGCAACATCTTTAAGAGCCATCAGTAAACTTTCTCCTTCTACACATGCAAAAGACAGATTTATGCATCCTATTTAAAAAAAATGCAGTGAATCAAAACAATATATATAATATTTAATTTTAAAATAAATATTAACAATAGAATAAGCAATTATTATTTAATAACTGAATTTATCTACTTTCTTCAATAAACTTTATATTGATATAAAATTCTTCATTAATTATAAATATTTTCAGTGCTTTTTATGATATTTTTCAAGCATCAAATTATATAAAATTAATAGATATGAAGACCTAGTACAAGAAAGAAGATGAATTAAAATTTTATAAAGGATTATGTATGAAATGTTATTAAGAGTTTATTATGAATCATTTGGACAAGTATTATGTGAATCTGCCCATAAATAGCACGATATTTTTACTTAAAAATTATTTTTTTAAATAGATTTTGTAGTTCATCATAAACTGGAATTTTAAAATTATTGTTACAGAGTAATTCTATCCAATTTGATATGGTAGAAAAAAATTTTATTTCCTTAATAAATATTTCTCCTTGATGTAAAAACTTTTATATTATTCATATTAGTTATTCTCAAAAAATATATATAACATATTGGCACAATGTCAGATTATGGAAGCAATATTTAAATAAATTTTTTGAATACAGTTTAAGGAATGTGAAGTCTGATGATAATACAAATGAAAAATCAAGTATTGAAGCTTAAAAAATTAGAATGAGAAACAAACATTATAAAATTAAACCAGACAAATGATGAACCTATAGGATGGAAAGGAAAAACAGCTGCTATTAGATAACATTATTAGATAAATTAATAACTGAAATGTAAAAAAACATTACCTTTATTGAAGCTATTAATAAATAGAAAGCTAGCATATTGTTTATTCAATGAAATTCTTGTTAAAAAAAAACAAAATGCATTTTGGTAGTAAATTTTCATCATTAACCATTCACACTGATCACACATTGAAAAGCCATACTGTTATAAATTGCTTTGACATTCTAAAATAGTTAATTTTACATTTATAAAATACTGTTATCGGTTGCACCGCAGACAAGTTGAAAAAGTTTGCCAGTTTAGTTTGTTTATGTTTAGTCTGGCGTCGGTGGATATACCTTTTTCGCACCCCTCTATTTTACTCACTTGCGATGTAGTCTTTCCTAGGGAGTAGCGTTCGTTTGTGTTAGTGAAGTTCTTTTCTGAGTTTCTTGATTGTAATTGTTTCTCGATCATTGTATTTTTAATTAATAACTGCGCTAACATGGTTATGGGCCCAGGACAGGATTGTGGATTATATAAAGACTGTAAGTAGCACGAATTTAATCTCTTTCGCTCCGTGTGGCAAGTGTCCGGCCGAATAGAGCTAAAAACGCTGTAGAAGGGTAGCCATCTTTGAACCGAAACTGTCTAATTCGTTTGCCTTGCAAATTATAAGGCTGTACGATGGCTGAAACTATTAGCACTTCGTCATTTGAAAAGCTCGATGGTTCAAATTATACTTCGTGGAAATATAATATGAAAATGTTGCTCTATGATAGAGGCCTATGGTCATTTATTGATGGGACGGCTGTTGAGCCGGATACGAAGGCAAGTCCAGAAATAAAAGAGAAATTCTTTCAACGGAGAGCTCGTGCTCACTCGACAATCACTCTGGGGGTGGCTAAAGAGTGTCAATACCACATTATGGAGTGCATGTCCGCTGAAGATACATGGAATACATTAGAAAAAGTATTTGAACCAAAATCGAGATCGAGAATACTAACACTAAAAAGAGAATTTAGCAACATTCGACTCCAGCATGAGGAGGATATGTCATCATATATCGGACGCATGAAGATTTGCGCTAAGAAATTGGAAGAGGCAGGACGAAAGATAGAACCTGAAGATTTAACCTATTCCATTATAGCTGGTCTCCCTGAAGACTATGATATGGTGGTAGTGCAGTTTAACACTTTCGAAGATATTAAATTCACACCGGAAGCAGTATCAGATGCTTTAATAACTGAGTATGAACGTCGGAAAGCTCATCACCAGGAAAGCAATGAAATAGATAGTGCTTATGACGAAACAAAAGGGAAAGGTTCCTATTAACGTGGACTCAAACAAAGAAAAACCTGAAGTACACTCTATTTTGAATATAAACAAGGAATATTAACTTCTATTAACGATTCCTTACAATTTAAGGAAAAATTAGCATTTGATATTATAAAATTCCTGTTATCATTATTTTTAATTCCTCCACAACGCCATTTATAATAGCTAGAGTTATGAATGATCATGCCGATGTATCATTAGTAACGGTGGCAACGTAACGAATAATGCTTCATCAGATGAACTGATAATTAAGTGATCGTTTCGATAATCAGTCCTTATATATCATGTAATATTGTCATATTGAGCCATTATTGGTTAATTGCAAATTTACGTAATTTTCTGGGAGAAAAGTATTGCCAACTCTCACCTCCAGGGGTCGTCTAGATATTTCTTGCACCATGTTTGAATTATTAGTCGGCACGTGTGGGTAAGTACAGTATATCACTTTTTGTAAATTTTTACTGTTTCTTTATGTCAGTTATGGATAAAGAAACTAATAAATGATTATTACATAACTGAAATTGCATGTAAATACATTGATAAGTGAAAAAATGGAATGCTTCGATTTATGGACATTTTCAGTTTACAGCACCCGTCTGGAACCGAAGGTGATGTAACTCTGGGGTATGCCTGTAATTATTGCAGTTGTTTATGTTCCCTTTCTTAAAGATTGAGATGATAAGTGAATTTTGCCATTCATTTGGTTGTGTATATCCTATAAAAATTTTATTATAGAAATCTAGTAATTTAAGCTTGAATTCATCACTGGAGAATTTTATTAATTCTGTGTTGATATCATCTCCCAGGCTTCTTTAGTTTTTGATTTTCTTCAGTATTTGGGTTCAGTTCATTTAAAGTGAACATTTCTCCAGTATTGTATTAAATATGAGTAATTCTAATCGATTTCCATCAAATGTCCATAGATTTTTGTAGTAAAGAAGCTAGGTATCAATAGGGATTGTATTAATTTTTACTGAATTTTTTTTGATTTTGATTTAGTTGTCTTATTATTTTATATGTGATTGTTTGTGGTTTGTCAATTTTTACTTCAGATTTTTAGTGAATTCATTCCAGAGCGCTCTGTTTTTTCTTAATTTCTCTTTTTGCTATTGCTTATTTTGTTTTATAGACAATTTCATCTTCTAGGTTTTTTGTCCTCACCATTTCCTATATTGCAAATTTTTGCTGCTTTCTTTGCAGATCCTAATGGATGCTTTAGGCTCATAATTATGTACAAAATGGAATATGTAAAATTTAAAAATCACTTTTTGTATCACAAAACAAAAATAAAGCACAAACTGTTCATTATTACTATAATTAAGTTGACCAATGATTGGTGGCTTTCAAATACCATGAGTTAATTCCTAGCATACCTCTCAAGTGGAAACTTTCTGTTCAACATTGCTGTTTTATAAATTTATTATATCACTTTATAAATTTTTATTTCATTTATTAATATAGAAATTATATGAAATTTTAGAGAGGGGGGAAAATTATATATATATATATAATAATTAAACAATTTTTTTAAATAATTTCATAAGTTTTGCATAATTAATATTTATTTACCTATTTTTTTTCCATAAATAGCAGTGCCTTGAATTATGGCTGTTCAAATGAATGGAGAAACATTATCTGCAGAACAGAAACTTGCCCTAATAAAACGAAATTTACAGGTAAAAATTAAAAATATTGTTCTGAAATTGTATTTAGTACTTTTTATATTTTAAATAATCTTTTTTAAGACAAAAAAATGAATTTAAACATAATACATGTTTTATATTTATGTTCACTAAAAGTAATGCAGATCTTTTTTGCATGTTTTTGTGTGTAGGAATGTGATGTTACAATTTAGTAGTAATAATATACTAGTTATATAGTAATTTTGTTTTTCATTTTATAAGCAGTCTCAGAGTACTATTAAAAATGTTCATGAAAATAAGTTTTCTGTTTAGAGGATTAAGTTATGAGAATAAGTTTCTGTGACAAGATGATTTTAAGTTTTTTAGATAATTTTTGAATACTCAATTATTTAAGAAAAAAAATATTTGAAGATAAATAATAAATAAAAGTTGAATTACAAATATTCAAAAAAGTGAAAGTATAGGATATTTTGATTCTACAATTAAAATAAATTTCATCATTATTTAATGCATATGGAATCAATTGTGTGATTAAAGCAAGAAAACATTTTTTTTATTGTGCTATGCAGGATTCAGAATATTTCTGATTGAAATAATAAATTATTGTGAATATGTTCCTAGTTTCTCATTATAGAAAATATTAAGTTTATTTTAAAAACTAAACTTCATTGTTTTAACAAACTATAAGATACAATTTTATTATTATTTTTTCTCTCTGAATATTTCTGATTGAAATAATAAATTATTGTGAATATGTTCCTAGTTTCTCATTATAGGAAATATTAAGTTTATTTTAAAAACTAAACTTCATTGTTTTAACAAAAACTATAAGATAAAATTTTATTATTATTTTTTCTCCCTTAGCAAATATTACTTTTATATATTTTTCATTTTTAGGAAGTTTTAGGAGAAGAGCGTTTATTGGAAATACTTAAGGAACGTGATTTAAAAATATATTGGGGTACAGCTACAACTGGAAAACCTCATGTGGCTTATTTTGTTCCAATGTCAAAAATTGCTGATTTCTTAAAAGCTGGTTGTGAAGTAAGTACACTTTAAATTGTGATAATTATTTTAGAGTTTGTTTTCCCTGTTGATTCTTAAATATTAAACATAAATTGATCAAATAATCGAATAGTTTGTTTCTTTAATTGTTAATTTTAACAAAATATTTATCATACTACAATAAATGCAAACAAAATATTTATTTGAATTTGTATTTTCGAAAGTTCCTAATTTAAATAAATAAATATAAAACATAACTAATCATTAATATCATTGAAGATAAACTTGAACTCAATTTTAAACTCAAGATTTTTGTCAAAGTTCAACTTGACTCGAAAACTTAGTGTCTGCACATCTCTAGTTTTTTATAGAAATAGATATTTATCAGATAAGATCAAATTGTTTATTTCTACCAAACAGGCATATTTCTTTGAACATAATTTTATCATAGAAAAGTGTTCTGAGACAACTGAATTCTATAATTTTGACAAAATGTTATACACCTTAAATGTTATTATCTTTACATAAAGCTTCATATAATATTTCTATTTATATGAAGCTTCTATTTATAATACTAAAAGATTTTAATTCAGTTTCATTTTGATTTCTAATATTTTATAAATAGAAATTTATATATTCTCAAGAAAAGTAATTTTTAGTTTCAAAAATTAAATTTTATTTAATTTCAGAATATATGTTTAAAATCATAGTGAAAAATACATCAAGAAACAATTACTTCATTTTTATGCAAAAAGTGCTTAAATTTGTTGTCCAGTGTAATTAGGAATTCACTACTGGATAATACTATAAATAGTTTTAAAACCTTTTATTTGGTTAACTGAAGTATAAACAGATTAATTACTCTTCCTTCCTTAACAGTTAATCTAAATTTCTAAATAGTTTTTAGAATTATTTGCTTTTTGGATATGGTTTAGTTCCTAATTATTTAACTGTAAAATTATTCATGAGATAATTGTAAGATTTCAAAAGATCATTTTTAAAAATTCTTGTGACATTTTTACTCTGTTTCCTTCTAATTTATAAAATAATGAAAGAATTCAAATCTGTACTATAATAATGAATTTTATTTTTTTTTTTCATTTTTGTATTAAAATATGATACAAAAATGAAAATAATATATATGATACTTATATAAAAATGAGGCAACATTTTTGGCAACAAGTTTCACTATTTTCTAATACTATTAATGCTGTCAATGTTATAAAGTATTTACAAAAGCATTTTTTATTAAATTGTTTCATTATCAATTTTAAAAATTTTTGTATAATTCAAAAATTTGAAAATAAAATATCATGATCGTAATGAGAGAAATTTTATAATTCTAATGCTTACTAGTAAGTTTTCCTATCATAAATGAAGGACTAAATAAAAATAATAATTTTCTGATTCAGTTAAATATAGTATTTAAATTGAATCAGAAAATTATTTTTTAAGTGTGTTTATAATAAATACAGCATCATCTGAAAATATTAGATGATAAAAATTATAAATTATTATTTTTTATTTTAATTATTTTAGCAGTTGTTTTAACATCTAAAATTATTTATGACAATGATTATGATGCATAATTACATTCATTCAAATTACAAAAGAATAATCTTATTATAAAATGTTTTAACCTATCATAAAATGCAAATTTAAATAAAACTTTTTAAAGTTCAAAAATATTTTATTAAATTAATTATTTTGGAAGATTAATGTAAAATATCACTCATCAAATAAAAACTGTTTCTTTGTGCATCTATTTCTGTTCTACATCTGAAATATCTCCTTACAATATTGCAAAACAGACATTTTCAAGCCAGTTTTTCATATGTTAATACAAATTATCTAAATTATAATAAATTTTACAATGTATTTTCATATGTTTATAAATGTTATTTATTTTTTTATTAGGTTACTATTTTGTTTGCTGATCTTCATGCTTATCTAGATAATATGAAAGCACCTTGGAATCTTCTTGAATTAAGAACTCAATATTATGAAAATGTTATAAAAGCAATGCTTCAATCTATAGGTGTTCCATTAGAGAAATTAAAATTTGTCAAAGGATCTGATTATCAGCTTAGCAAGTAAGTTTTAAAATCAAATTTAGTCAAATTTGATGATACATCAATAAATTTCTAGCATATTGTATTTTTAATTTTAATAAAAGAAAATTTATAGGAATAATTTTAATCTAAATCCTTTACTTACAAAGAACAATAAAATTTTATACAATATAATTTGTATATAAAGAATGGATCTATGAGGATTGCAGTGTATTGTTTCATAAAAGAAGCATGATTATATTTCAATATGTATGAAATGAAAAAAAGAAATGATCTTATTTGGAAAATATTAGGATGAGATTCCATTCATTCCTAGTAAAAAGCTAAACATGAGGATTCAATAATATAAATGTGATATAAGAAAAATATAATGTAGTCCTAATCCAATCTGTTTAATCCATGGGCATTGAAAGTAGGAAAATAAATATCATTATGGGAAATTTATTGAAAATAAACATATGAAATTTACAAACACAAAAAATGCTGTTTGTTTCTGATTCACTGATTTTTAAAGGCCAAAATTTCTTAAAATTTAAATTAATGTAAAAAGTTTATCAGATTTTCATTAGTTTGATATTGTATAGTTGTATGAGAACATTAGTTGGTAATAAACCAAATAAACAGAATTATTTCAGATAAAATACTATATCCTATCATTACATACAAGACAGTTTCATTGGAATCACTTAAATAATTAATATTTACATCAAAATTTATTTAGACTGTAATTTTAAAATATTCACTTTTATATGACTTTAGAAAAATAAAATATTTGGAACAATATTGTAAATAGAAATTATTGTAAAACTCTATTTTTGAATGTCATTACAAGTATATAATTTATTATTTTTATCTTTGAAACATTTATTATTAGAGAATATACTCTGGATGTTTACAAACTCATGTCTTTGGTAACCGAACATGATGCAAGAAAGGCAGGAGCAGAAGTGGTTAAACAAGTTGAACATCCGTTCTTAAGCAGTCTTTTGTATCCAGGATTACAAGTAAGTTATCTATTTATTATATAATGTAAACTTAAACTAATCTGAATCATAAGGCTTATTAATATTATATAAAAAATTTGTTAAATAAATTCCAAATGAATCATATTTAATAATTATATAAACTTATAATATGATGAAACTTTGCTAATTTTAAATTTATGCTTTTGAAAGAAGCTGAAGAAGCTCCGCAGTGATAATGGTTTAGAATTCTGCAATGAAAAAGTCAGAAGACTTTGTCAAGAGTTGGGAATTCAACATGAGCGAACATGTGTGTTCAGTCCACAAATGAACGGTGTGGCTGAGCGGGTTAATAGATCTATAATTGAATCTGTAAATACAGTGTTAATCGCCTCAGAATTACTGCAATATCTCTGGGCAGAAGTTGCTCATGCAGTTGTTCACGTTCGAAATAGATGTCCTCACAGATCCTTGAAAGAAAAAGTTCCTGAAGAAGTATGGATTGGCCGAAAGCCATCAGTAAGACACTTCAGAATACTTGGATGCTTAGTGTTTCCGCACATCCCAAAGCCTACACGAAAGAAACTAGGTGATCGTGCCAAGAAAGGTATCCTTGTTGGATACGCACTTCACACCCGAGGTTATAGAATATAGTTTCCTGGAACGAAAAACGTAATAGAAACAAAGCACGTTCGTTTCAATGAACAAATGAAGGGCATCAAATACTTCAAGAAAACAGAAATAGAAAACAGAAATTTTCGCTATAACCTTAGTTGGGAAGAGGATCCAGAGGAAAGTTCGCCAGAATCAACAACTGATTTTTCTCAACCACTTCAAATCTCAACAAATCAAGAATCTGACATACCGCGAGAAACCAAGACAGGGGGAATCTTAATATCCAAGGAAATTACATCTGCAACTGAAGAAGAAAGTGAATGCAAAAGCATCGAGGGAGAACCTGAACAATTTGAAATTGATGAGGAATTGAAAGGGAAAAAGAGGACGTCCAAAGAAAGTCAAAATCATTAGAAATCCTTATGGACGCAAGGGAAAACCTACTGAATGTCATAGCACAAGTGGATCAAGCCTATATCTCACAAAGGTAAAGATTCCTGAAAGTTTTGAGGAAGCCATCACATCACCACAAGCTTCTAAATGGTCTGAAGCAATGAATCAAGAACTAAAGAACCATGAAGCAAGGGGTACTTGGGAAGTAGCAGAGTTACCTCCAGACAGCCAAGCCGTGGGATGTAAATGGGTGTACGCCTTAAAGACCAATCCAGATAATGAAATTGTTCGATACAAAGCAAGATTAGTTGCTCAGGGTTTCTCACAATGTAAAGGAGTAGACTATAATGAAACCTATTCTCCCGTAGTTAGCTTTACTCTTATTCGTTTACTACTAGGCATTGCAGCAAAATTTAAGTGGTATACTGCACATCTGGATGTCGACTGCACTTATCTCTATGGATCATTAAACAGTTAGCTTCACTCTTATTCGTTTACTACTAGGCATTGCTGCAAAATTTAAGTGGTATACTGCACATCTGGATGTCGACTGCGCTTATCTCTATGGATCATTAAATGAAGTCATTTATATGCAGCAACCACCAGGATGGAAGAATTCCAGGAAAAAAGAAAGCAGTTTTGTCAGATTACGTAGCCTATTTATGGACTAAAGCAAAGTGGCCGTGAGTGGTACTTTGAACTAAATTGTACACTTGTTGAACTTGGGTTTACCGCAATGAGTACTTAATTGCATTTATATGTTTAACAAAGAAGCCATACTTTTGGCTTATGTTGATGATTTAGTCGTATTTGCGAAAACTACTGATATATTGAACGATATCAAACAACGTATTTCATCAAAGTTTAGTATTAAAGATCTTGGAGAGCTGCATTATATATTAGGTATACAAATGGTGAAGCAAGATAATGGTACATGGTCAATGAATCAATTTAACTATATTGAGAAGATCTTTCAAAAATACGGATTCAACGAATGTCGATCAGCTCATACTCTGATAGATCCAGGTGTTCGTTTGTCAATAAATGATTCATCTAAAACATCTGAGGAAAAGGAGATAATGGCTAAATACCCATATCGTGCAGTAATTATGTTCCTAGCTACCAGAACTCGACCTGACATTTTATACACAGTAACTAAGCTAAGTCAATTTATCGAGAATCCAGGATATATGCACTGGAAAGGAGTGACGCATATACTTCGATATTTAAATACAACTAAGTCCTGGCAACTCCATCTTCAGCCAAATGGCGACAAGCTTATAGCTTACAGTGATGCCGATTGGGCAGGAGACATTGATGAAAGAAAATCATTTAGTGGTATGTTCATCAGTCTATTTGGTGTACCTGTATCTTGGCGAGCAGCTAAACAAAAATGTATAGCTCTATCTTCAATGGAATCGGAATATGTATCATTATCCAAGACTGTGTGAGAAATCCAGTGGCTCGTGCGAATTCTAGAAGAACTGAATTTATTTAATTGTTCCATTACACCAGTTAATGTACTTTGTGACAACAGGTCAACATTAGATTTTTCCAGAAACCAGGTAAAGAATTCTCGTACAAAACATATCAATACACGATATTACTATGCTAGAGACAAAGTAATGAGTGAGATGATACAACTGGATTATATCCCTTCAAATGAAAATCCTGCTGATCTATTTACTAAATCACTTGGTCATCTCTCGCATACCCGCACCTGTCGTCTTATAAAGCTTTATTAGTTAAAAGAATTTTTTTTTTAGTTGTATCTGCGATGCAAAGGGGGAAGATGTTATCGGTTGCACCGCAGACAAGTTGAAAAAGTTTGCCAGTTTAGTTTGTTTATGTTTAGTCTGGCGTCGGTGGATATACCTTTTTCGCACCCCTCTATTTTACTCACTTGCGATGTAGTCTTTCCTAGGGAGTAGCGTCCGTTTGTGTCAGTGAAGTTCGTTTCTGAGTTTCTCGATTTATATATCATTGTATTTTTAATTAATAACTGCGCTAACAAATACATTTATAAAATTAATATAAAATTATTTCTTTCTTATAAATTTTTTTCATTTAAAGAAAATTTATTCATTTATTGTTTTAGATTAAGTTACTATATATATGATTGCTTTGAATTATGTTCACAGACCAAGTAATATTAGAAAGCTCTAATCATTTACAATTCCATATATGTCTACTACTTTAAAATTTTTACATATTTTATAAACTCTTATCTAATCAATAAGTTGAACTTTCTGTTGAATTTCATAAAAATCTATCAAATAGAATAAAACTCCAAAAATCTGGAATCCAGAAATTCCTTCAAAAATTGATATGGAAGTACTCATCTATATTTAATAAATATGAGAAAATACAATAATTGATAATACAAAACGATCTTTTTAATGGTGGAAAAAAATTAAATATTAACTAATATTTATTTTTTCCTTCAAAAATCCATCCAAATATCCAGATTTTGTGAAAACTCAAAATTTGTTAAAATTTATGGATTTTTGTGTGAAGATGCATACACACTAAATAAACAAATGCAAACAGATGCAACAAAATTCATGAAAATAAATTAATGAATATACACATTTTAATAAATGAAGCATTCTGTATTTGTTAAGGAATAAACCAATAAAAGTTTCCTGTCCATCTCTCTATTCTTCCTTAAATCTGAATTTTAAAAATACTGTCTGAGAACCCAGAAAATCTAGACAGATCAAATCCCCAGCAGTCTGGATTTTTGGACTTTTACTCTATTTTCAAATTTCTGAGATTTTTTTGTTAATGATTTTTTAATCTATGCAGTTTTTAAATGATTGAAGACAGTGATAAAACAATGTTATATCATGCCATTAAAGATGATCTTGATCAGCCTGATCTTGATGATCATCTTTAATAGCATGATTTTCTGCTGAATTCCATAATCAATCATTTAAAAATAGATTTCTGAGATTTTTTTGTTAATGATTTTTTAATCTATGCAGTTTTTAAATGATTGAAGGTAGTGATAAAACAATGTTATATCATGCCATTAAAGATGATCTTGATGATCATCTTTAATGGCATGATTTTCTGCTGAATTCCATAATCAATCATTTAAAAATCGATTTTTAAATGACACATTTTTTCGTCATTTTTAAATGATTATATCTATAGCATATTAAATGATTAAAGTCATCAACAAGATCATTTTTAGTTCTAGAGCCATAGTCAAATGCACATATCACACTTATGTAATAAAATAGAATAAAAAACAATATCTTAACTTTATTGCATTTTATAATGCAGTATATTATAATAATCTTCAGAAAACTTACATTGAATGCATACTAATAAACCAAATTCAATTCTTCAAGAAGTGTAATCAAGCATAAGAATGAATATAGTGATTGAATGCATACTAATAAACCAAATTCAATTCTTCAAGAAGTGTAATCAAGCATAAGAATTAATATATAGTAGAAGTTGAATCTCTGAATATAATTGGAAAAGAGTAATAAAATGTACTTATCACCATATTTAAATATGAAGAAAGTGTGCTAAATTTACTTTAAAATCTTTGAGAATGAGCAAGATAAACTATGAAAAAAAATTTTGTTAAAGAGAATGTTTTTGTTAAGTAACGTTGTACTGATGATGGACTTTAATCTGGTCCGAAAACGTTATAAGTGATTAAAAGTCTCCGTATAGCTTGCTTGAAGTGCTTTTTTAAGTTATTATAGAAAAACAAATTCATTTTGCAAATCCCTTGTTTCTTATGATTCATGAAAATATTAATAGTAATAAAGTTTTAATTATAATTTTGGAAATTCATAGATGATGCTTAAAAATAAAATCAAAGAGACAATAGAATTTGTATGAAAAGAACTAATTGCCTACTTTTTGAATGTGTCATTTATCTCAGAATGATTAAAGTTAACGAATTAAAATAATGTCATCAAAATCATCTTCAACATAATTACTTTATACATTAAATTATATAAATAGTAACTTAAGTATATTTTGTTTTAAAATTTGTAATGACAATGAAGGTAAGTCATATGCTGCCTCTTGCTTTATTGCTTAGCATCATATCTTGCCAATGATAAAAATAAAAATTTTAATAAATCTGGAAGGTAAACTCAAAATTCATCAGTCTCTCATCTTTATCTCAGAATATTAAATGTTGACATTTTTAAATGGCTAAATCTACAGTGTTAATTAATATTACTTTAATTTTGACTTTAATGATAAGATCATCCTATTAAATTTTATAAAAATCAATATTTCAAACATTATTAGGCAGAAATTTTTGAAGTTTAAATATCCATCATTTTTAAAAATATTTCATATAAAGGGCTAATTAATATACCATTAAGAACATATTCAATGGCATGATCATTTTATTAAATTTCATAGAGAGAAAATGAACAGTTTAGGATATACAGTATTAAGAGAGTTTCTCAGAATTTTGAATATTTATCATTTTTAAATAATTGCAACTAGAAGATTAATTGATGCAGCATTGAGATGATCTTCAATGATAGAACATCACTATTAAATTTCATGAAAATTACTAAATAGTTCAAAAGTTATTATTAAGGAGTTTACAAATGAAAGACAGATAATGATTTTATAAAGCCTCTTTTTCCTTTGGAAATTAGGCTAAAAAGAGGAGGAAAAATCATCTAATAGATGAAAATCAAGTGTGTGTGTATATATATAAAGCTAAGTGATTCTACAATGACTGAAAACAAAAACTAAAGCAGCAAAAAGAAAAATAAAGGCTGAAATTTTTTGTTTAAACTTTTAGCAAAATATATCATCATCAAAAGTGAATATAAGCAATGTTTTTCTATTTATGCTATGGATATTATGGATTTATAACTTCTATATCATACTGCCTCCAAAAAGAATGTTCATTTCTATATGTATGATGAAACTATAGTAAAAATGATTCAACAATGTAAATTTTCTGTAAAATTATTAAAAATCAATATTTTAGATGGAAATGCAAAATATTCTATATTTATTTACAAATAACTGTTACATACAAAATAAAAACATTACTTTCATATAACTTTTATTACAGTTTTTACAGAGTAGATAAAGATAAGTCATTCACTGGTTATCAGAGCCTAATTATAACTTATTGCCTTGTGATACATTTGTCATTATTGAAAAAAAATAAAATTAATTTGAAAGAATATATCTATTAAGCAAATGTATAAGATACAACAGAATGTTTTAAAAGATTTTAGCTATCTGATTCTTAATTTCTCAAAATATTTTAAAACTCTTTTTTTGGTTAATATTGAAGTCATGATGAAAAAATTATTATAAACTTACATCATATTTGATAGTATACAAAATTATCAGATAAAATAAAACACAATTTTATATCAAATGGATCTTCATTTACAAAGTTTATTATATTATACTCAAATCAAAAGTATATATATGAAATCATTGATTATTGTTCTAAAACTGATTTTTCTTTGAGATTTATATAAAGTACTTGTTGCTTACTGAAAAATATATTTTAAATACAGATATGGGTTTTTTTTTAATTGTTTCATAAAACAGAAACAGAACTTTCATAGTAAAAGGAGCAACACAGAAGATTCTGCATAAAGCCTAACTAATAAATCTGGCATGTAGATTTCTGTTTAGTAAATCTCTAATAAGCTTCAAATTATTTGTAATATATTTTTTTTCTAATATTAATAACTTTTTCATATTTTTCAACAAAAATGAATTCCATGACTTATTTCATTTTTGCTTCGAAACCAAATGGGAACTACCACGCAGATACAAAAAATTATAAAATACAGTGAAACCCTCGCGTGCGTTCCCGTATCGTACGACTTTCCCGCTTTAAACGTCTATTTTCGGAAGTCCGAGCATTTTCTTATACATGCAATGTAAAACTTTCCCTTGACTTTCCCGCTTTAATGTCTATTTTCGGAAGTCTGAGCATTTTCCTATACTTGCAATGTAAAATTTTGCATCTTCCTACGTTTTAATTATATAACTTTTTTATTATGACGTCATCAGAGTTTCCGGCTTCGTGTGTTTCCCCGTTCCGACTTTTCAGGCCGGTCCCCGAAAAGTTTCAAAATCGGGGTTTCACTGTAATTTTCGGGCCGGTCCCTGAAAAGTTTCAAAATCGGGGTTTCACTGTATATTGAAAAAATTATTTATAAAAATTTAAGATTGACATTATTATTATGAAAACATTTTATTGAAACTCATAAACAAAATAAAGTATGAAACAAAACATTCTTCTGTAAAATTAAAATTTATGATTTATCTACTTTTTTGTATCAAGATCTTCAAATATCAAAGCAATTCAGAACAAAGTTATTTAAATATAAAAAAAATTCCTAACAATTTTTACAAAGTACCTGGATAAGTTTGATCAGGATCACCATTTCTTATAACATGTGATACAGAATTTGTAATTCCATCAACCAACTTCTTTGATAATTTTTCAATTCTTTTGTGATCATACTAAAATTATCATTATTATTATTAATTTTTGATATTTAAATTTTTTAAAATAAATTATATAATTATCTTGATATTCCCCTTCTTAAATTATAATAATTAAAATAAAAATATCATTTTTAGCAAGAATATTTATTCACATCAGAGTAACATTTTCATATCCTGAAATTCATTACAACTCTATGCTTAATCATAATAAAATTTGTCCAAGTACTACAAAATTTGCCTTTATTTATTTATTAAATATTTTTGCAGTGCATTAATAAAGACAAATTAGATCTTATTATAATGTTAGGTTGTGATGATATTGTAACATTTGCTAATTGGTAATATAAAATAATTTTTCATACATAGATCATAAATATTATTGTAATTTTCTGAATAAATATTCTTAAAAGAAACATTTTTATCCTTATGGCTAAACTACAAAAATTATTATAAATTTGTTAAAACTGAATTTATTATAATTTTATATGCTTTTTATAAAATATTTACTAACCAGGAATTAAATACACTCATCATTCAACTTAAGTTATTAATTGATTCTTAAAAACTTCAATATATCTCAAAATTGCTTTAGCAAAGAATGCTTTTCCTTTAAAAATCAATATGTTATCTGATAATCAGTTCCAAATTCAAGGACAAATCTTTAATTATTATAGAGTATAATTTGTTGAATTTAGATTATTGCTTTATATTAATAATTATATCAGGATTTTTAACAAAAAATATTTATTTATTTTTCATTTAATAATATTTTCTTGTATTATAATGTTCAGAATCTATATCAATCAAAGGGTTTCATGCATTGAAATAAGAAATCTTACCAATTTTTAAATTAGCATAAATTTCTGTTTTGTTAAATTATTAAAATATATCAATTTTAATTTATATAAATGATAATTTAATAATTTTAAATTTAATATATTGTTTACTTTTCTTCCTCAATTCCCTAAATTAATTTTTTAGCAATTCTTGAAGAATTTATTTAAGCTGCATTTACATAAATTACTTATACATAACTTATTATTAGGCAATACTTACATAATAGCATATGCATAATTTGCATCATACTATTACATTTATTACAACATTTGATAATTTACTATTGACAATATTAATATTGATACTTACATTAATTAGCATTAAAATAATGTTATTATCTTACTAAAAATGGCTGCTTTCATATTTAAAATTGGAAAATTTAATTATTTTATACTTTTTTATTATATTAATGTTAATTATTATTTTTCTGGAAAACTATATATGTCAAGAAGTGTTTGTATTATACAGTAATGAATTTTTTAAATTATTAATTACAATTACAAGTTTATTGCAATATAAGTATGGATATTTTGGATATTTTTCATTTAATAATATTTTTGACAAAAATTTCAAGTTATAGTATACTTTATTATATAAAAATATAAAATATTTCGACATATTTCATTGCCAATATAAAAGAATAAAATGTAGCTTTGTTGGATGTGAATATAAAGAAATCTGGACTTAGTCCAATCTGACAAATCAGCACATATTGAAAAATAGTATTCAATTCATTGATTTCTTATATCTAAAAATAATAATAGTTAAAATATAGAAGTTTAATTGTGAATATACTACTAAATTAGAATCACCTCCATTTCTTTCAGAGACACCTCACAGGCTGTACCCAACCCTACCACCAAGGGAGTAGGAACTGTACCACTGCGAATTCCTCTTTCTTGGCCACCACCACTCTGGATTGGTTCAACCCTTACTCTTGGCCTTCTTCGGACATATAATGCTCCTATACCTTTAAAAGAAACATTAAGATAAAAATTAATAAAAAAATTATACTAATTTCACCATCAAAAGCACAACAAATGAAGAAATAAATGTTTATATAACACAGTACTGTTCAATGTATTATAAATATATATCCAAAATATATAAGGAAAAATAAAAATTATCTATAAAAGCAATAAAATATCAACCAAACAATATAGTTTGATTAATAATTTGAATTGTATTCATTATTAGATCAATAATTTCTTAGAAGTGGAAACAATAATTGTCATATTCTTTTGTTTAAGAAGAGTTAATTCAATTGCTCATATATAAAAGATTATGAAATTAAAAGTTTTGATATACATATAAAATCATGTGATTTCAAAACTACAGGTCCTTTAATTTCTTTAGACACTTCAGTTATAACAAGTGTCCCATTACAACAAATAAATATTTTAAAAATAAAAAATACAGATATTTATAAAACTATAATTAAGTAATAGCATTTTATGCAGTTGTGAAAATTCTCAAATGGAATTATACAAGGTGTCCGAAAAGTATCTTTACACTTTTAGAAAATTATTAAAAAGATACAAAGAAGGATGTGCACTTAAGATTTTTTGCATTCACTAAAGAAAGTATCAAAGTTTTTTTTTAAATGAAGTGGACACAATATGGCACCCATGATGGCACCAAATATAAAAAATCTCTTCTCAAAATGGCACAAGTTGTAGCGTGATTTATCGACTTTAAATCTGCAACGCCGGTACAACATAAATTTCGGTCTGCATATAATAGAAATCCGCCTTCAAGACCGACAATTTATGAATGGCATAAGAGATTTATGATAACAGATAACATTTTGCCAAAAGCGAAATCTGGTCAGTCTAGCAGAAGCTCCGAAGATGTTGAACGAATTCATGAATCTTTTCATCGTAGTCCTTGTAAATCGAGTCATTTGGTGGCCCGTCAATTACAAATACCTATATTAACTATGCATAATGTAATGTTGAAAAATCGAATTACAGTGGCCATTGGAACTGTCAATCCTGTAATGCTTCAGAGAACCTTGCTTGAAATCTCTTGCTGACTCGATGCGTTGCTTGCAACTAAATGAGCACATATTGAAAATGTTGAGAATTGTCAAAAAAACTTTGATACTTTCTTTATTGAATAAAAAAAACCATAAGTGTATATCTTTCTTTGTTTTTTATTAATGATTTTCTAAAAGTGTAAAGATACTTTTCGGACACCCTGTACTTTTATTCACTAGCTAACATTTTCGGTACAATTGTACCCTCTTCAGGCTAAACACATTTTGTGCTTTACACATGAAAATGTGTAGAGCCTGAGGAGAGTATGATACATTATATTTAATAAAGATTATATATGCACTACTGTAATTTTTTCATTGTATTATATGAAACTATATTATACAAATACCATGTTATATGGAGGGTCTACCATATATATATATATATATATGGTAGATGACCTCCTTATAATGTGGTATTCATATAATAAAAAAGTTAGTTTACAAAATTTATGATAATTATAAATTATGTAATATAATTAAATTTCTGGAAACAAATTAGGTATATAAACACTTTATAATAATATAAATTTCATAAATTATATATATTAATTCTATGAGCACTGTCCTAGTTATGAATTTAAAGTTATGATCTGATGATCTTTTATTCATACAAATATGCAATTTTATTTTCAACTTTTAAAATATTATAACAAAACATCTAGCAAAACATATAGCATCAATAATTTTCAATACATGTACTGCAAAATATTACTATAATTTAATGTGTGATTACAGTATGAAATTTTTTGCATTCTAACTTAGCATTTGTATTCATATCTGTGAAATAAGAAAATCTTTAATTGGTTCAATTAATAAGACACATACAATGTAGTATATTGATGTTTATAGTAACTTTGGGTTTATTGTGAGAATAGATTATTTTATAATTAAAAACAAAATTTTTATGTGTGAATTAAATTCATAATTAGAGAGCACTTTATTTTATTTATATAAAGTTATAATTAAAGTATTACAGTTATAAAGGTATTTCTCCAGTTTCAATTCTATGAAATTTATTTTCTAAATTTCATGGATATGTGTTTTCTAATTATAAAATTTTGACTGTATTTTAAATTTTATTTTCATTAAAATATAATTATATAGTATAACATAGATTTTTTCTCCAGTATAGATTGTAAAATGTTTTAAAACAATTTATGTATGTTTTTGAATAAACCTACTACTTTGTAAGAAATATTTATTAACATAATTAATTCATTTTACCTTTGGGACCATATATTTTATGGCCACTTATAGACATTAAGTCAATATTCATATCTTTAACATTAACTGGAATTTTCCCAACAGCCTGAGCTGCATCAGTGTGAAAAAATATTTTTCTTGCTTTGCATAGTTCTCCTAAAATAAAAATTATAATTTTATAATAAAAGTATGAAGCAATACAATATTTGCAATTATTATAACTGCTTTATGATATTTTTCACCTATTTCTTTAATTGGTTGCTTCACACCAATTTCATTATTAACAGCCATAATAGATACCAATGCTGTATCAGGCCTCATGTTAGCTTCCAAATTCTGCAAAATTTTAAATATATTTAATAAAATTGTATAATTTATAGAAACTGTAATAAATTATATGAAGAAATTAAATAAAAATGACTATCTTATACAGGATGAACCAAAAGTCTCTTGCACCCGCAATAATCACAAATCTGTAATAATGAAATGCAAATAAATAAAAAATCATTTTCATATAATTAACAGATTCTGTAACTATAACTATAAACAACTGACAAGGGGAAGACACAGTTGACCCCACTGATTTTGATCCACTTGCATATGGTGAAAATACATCAAAAATAAGTGAATATGTGTCCGAGCTTTTCGTTGAATATGGCCTTCTAATAGTATTTTTTAACACTTGAAAAATCGAACTTTTGATAATTCAGCTTAAAAACGATAGATAGATAACAGATCACCAGGTGCACAGATGGCGCACTCGATAAATACATGGCTCGTAATCTGAAGGTAGTGGGTTCGAATCTGGGTTGATGTGCATTTTTTTTTTTTGTGCATTGAAAAATTATTTTTTATTTTTCATTTTGTTATTTTTATGTACTGTACGTTTTAATTTATTTTAATTATTATTAATTTTATATATATTGGTTATCACATAATTCGTATGCATTAATATATTTATGTAGGGTCCCCACAACGTATGTCCGAGTAAAAACACGTATATCGATAAATTATAGCATACTTTCGAATAGGATCGCGAGTAAGTGACGCAAGGATCCAGGATAGGAGAATTGATTTCGATACTTATTCAAAACAAATAACATATATTTATTTAAAAAAATAGGAAATAAAACACAATATTAACATAATTCGCTAGAGAGAGAGCTATCTGACCCGGAGATCAAACCTGGGAGAGAGTGAATAAAAAAAATTACGTTATTCTTCCATTATTCTTTTATGTCTTCGTTCCCTATCTCGTCGGACGATCCCCGTAGAGTAATAGAGTATTTTGTTTTGTACATAAATATATTAATGCATACGAATTATGTGATAACCAGTATATATAAAATTAATAATAATTAAAATAAATTAAAATGTACAGTACATAAAAATAACAAAATGAAAAATAAAAAATAATTTTTCAATGCATAAAAAAAAAAAATGCACATCAACCCAGATTTGAACCCACTACCTTCAGATTACGAGCCACGTATTTATCGAGTGCGCCATCTGTGCACCTGGTGATCTGTTATCTATCCATCACTTTTAAGCTGAATTATCAAAAGTTCGATTTTTCAAGTGTTTTTCAATACTATTAGATGGACATATTCAACGAAAAGCTCGGACACATATTCACTCATTTTTGATGTATATCAAAAGTTCGATTTTTCAAGTGTTAAAAAATACTATTAGAAGGCAACTCAACGAAAAGCTCGGACACGTATTCACTCATTTTTGATGTATTTTCTGCAAGCGGATCAAAATCGGTGGGGGGTCAGCTGTGTCCTCCCCTTGTGAGTTCTGCTGCTTCTACTAACACTCTTCAAGTGCTTGTTGTGATTTCTTGTGTTAGATTCTGTAACTGTTGATGATTTATTGAGAGTGAAACAAACTTTTTGTTTACCCTGTATAAATTAATTATTATTTAATTTGTTTATTTGCAATACATAAAGCAAATCTAAAATATTTTCTTTATATATAAAAATAATTTATTTTAAAAAAGAATTAAGGAAGATAACTGGAAATCATAAATAATAGGATTAGTAATGTTTTCAATCTATCAAATTTATTTTTCCTGATCAGAGTTTTAGTTATTTGTGTCTTTATCTAGCAACCAATATTTATTTTAGCATGAGTTATAAAACATACATACATATATATGTGTGCACACATTTATATGAATTAAAAGCCTACAAATAAATGTACTCTCATTTAATTCTTAGCAATCTATACAAGTATAAAAATAGTATAATTTTTTTTGTTAGCTGATTGTTTTCATTTCTTTATATTCAGTCATTCAAAATAATTTTTAATTTTATATTAAAATTGATATAATTCAGTTGCTAAATGATATTTTAATGTACTATTTTTATAATTAAATAAAGATTAAATACCTTTTAATAACTATCAATAAATATTTTTCAATTTCATCTTATAACTTATTTAATGCCATTAAATGCTGATCTTTACAGATGAAAAATGTTTCAAATAAATTGGTAATTACTAACACATTTACTAGTAATTTTATAAAAAAATATACAAAAAATATATGAGAAATATAAAATAATTTTAAAACCACAATAGTAGTAGAAACAGATTATTTGGCCAAAAAAGCAAACAATTTAGAAATCAGTGTAAAGCCAAAACAATAGTTATTGGAACAAATTTAAATTTATAAATTATATATTGATAAAAATATTAAATCAGATAATATAAAATTAAAATGGAAAACAAACAACTATCAAAACATATATAAATATATTAAAACAAGAAAAAATTCAAGTAAAATATAACAAGTTGTACAATATTTCATATCAATACAGAATTAATCTTTATTGTCAATTACAAATCAACTTGAAATTTCAGAAATTTAAATATGCCATTTTCTGTGAAACACGTAAAATATAATAGAAATATTTCTTTCAAATCATTGTCTGGTTTGACTCTAAAATTAAAAATTTAAAAATAAAAAGCAGTTGTCGCATAGTTAGTTTAGATGTTAAATTCATATACCCATCTATACCTCACTCATTAATAATATATTCCTTAAATAATCTAATCTCTATAATCAAGTTAAAAATTATACAGATGATGTTTATTACCCTTTCCATACATACCAGATGTTTTTATCAATTACAAAAAGCATTGCATTCAATACACATTTATCTCATACTGGAATTAAATAATAAAATTAAACTAATAATAATACACAACAAACACATTAAATCTAAAAGAGGTTGTTTATAGCATCCCTTATTCTTATAATGATACATATACAGTACTTATATTAGTGAAACCTGAAGGAAACTAAAAATTAGAATTAAATAACATGAAGCAGCAATCCAACTAAACCAAGTTGCTTCCCTTTACATTCACACCATAAAAATCTTAACTGCAATATTAATCATAATAATAATAATAATAATAGAGTTTTCCATATAGAAAATAACAATTATAGAATAAAATTTTTAGAATATATCAAAATTATTAATACAAAAAACATAATGAATTTAAATTCAGAAATTAATGTAAATAAAGTTTAGTATAGTTTCACATGTATCTAAATAACAGTTAATATTTTCAACATGTGGTTGATGTAAGTTACTTAACTCTATTATAGTCACAAAAACAAAATTTAAGTCAGGTGTTAAAGACTATTTTCCCACAGCTATTCCACACTAGAATAATTTTAAACTGAAATGAAACAGTAATGGAGAATGATGTGTTCTTTAAACTTTTTTCATCTGTTAATAAGAACAAATTTTGCAAAAAAATATGTACTGATAATTGGAAAATATTAATAGGTAAGAAGTTCTTTAAATTTTTTGCTAATAACAATGATTCATTTAATCATAATTAATATGTTATTGGAAATTAAAATAATTGTTATTAAAATTGTCATAGCACTATTATTCATGAAAAATTCTATAAATTTATGATCTGTACTGATTATAACAAATTCAGAATCTTATTCATATTCAATAGATTTTTTTAATAGTAATTATTAATTGTTTTAATTTTTCTGATTTAATGAAAAATTATTTTTCATTTAATTTATTTGCTGTTAAAAATTGTAATTTATAAAAATAGCACTTTTATGCCAACAGGATGATGAAGGATGTAAGAAATCTGAAATGCATATCTAAATCCTGATGTACAAATGTCTATGAATAAAGATCTTATAATTCTGGTCTATTAAGAATCTGTCTTGTATTATTCCTGTTAAAACTTAATGGTCTAATGATAATTTATCTGTTATATATTTTCTTGTAAATTTGAAAGGAAAAATTCAGCTACATTATGCTATTGTTAAATAAAAAGATTTAAGGATGATTCATATTAGACTTTGAATGTATCAAGCAGAAACTGTTTCAGTTCTGAAAAATATTTTATTGCATATTTTTAGCATGAGTATTCATATGTAGTTGTGTGTATTGGTTCAAGCAGCAATTGTTTCGGAACAGTATTATCATTGAGAATATTTCACAAATATACTATATGTTTGAACATGCTTTACCATGCAATGTGTATTATCATCAGTTCAGCACAGTTCAGTTTGTCTTATGCATGCAATAAGACAAGCGAGACTTCAATGAATAGTAAAAATATTAACTACATAATATTGAATTTAATTATTTATTAAATATTTTAGTAAAAAATGGATTTTTGAAGAATTAATTAAACTTGTATGCAAATACAAATGTTTTTTTAATATTTTGTGAACTCCAAATACTTTTCTACTTTTCTCTTTAGCAATGTCCTCATCAATCATAAAACAATTGCATACAATTATTTAGTAGTAAAATTATTTGACATTATGTACATGACATATCAGACTGCACTCATCTATTACCATCCATGCCTGATAATGTGAATGCATGAACCAAAAATCTTTGTGCTTGATACATTCAATACCTGATATAAATCAACCTTTACTACCCAAAGCAATTGTATATCAGTGATACTATAATTCAACAGATTTTAAATAGTCAAGTTTATAAATCAGAAATTGTCCAAGATTACTAATGATTAAAATACAAATAACTATATTAAAGTATATTGTTCATATTATTTTGATAGAAGTGAATTATTCAGGTTAAATGTTCTTAGTTATTAGAGATTTTATTTTTTTAAGCTTTCCCCCTATAAAAGTTATTTCTATTATTTATATTTATTATTATTATTTTCTGTGAAATTTTGTAATTGTTAACAAAAGATAAAATACAAAATTAGACCAGTATTAATGATAAAATCTGAATAATGTTATTGTTTTTTAGAATATAATCTTATAACAGAGTTAGAGCTATTTAATTTAACTAATAACCTAAATCCAAAAACACTGAAACTATACCTTTAAATCAATTAGACCTGATTTCTCTACATTTAAGTAAGTGACATCATAACCTTCTGCTTCTAAAGCACGGCATGAATCTAATACACATTTATGTTCCTAGAAAAAGAATAATAATTTGAATATTTTATATTAGTAAAAATATACTATTTATTAAAATTTATATTAAAATAGTAAAATAATTAGAATTGCTTACAATTTGTGTAGTTATAACATGTTTCTTTTTCTCACCATAAAATCTTGTAACACCTTTAACAGCAATATTATTAGATTCAGTTGCACCACTTGTAAAGACAATCTCTTTTGGATCTCCACCAATCAACTGAGCAACTTGCTTCAGAGAGAAATTTTATATTTTAAGAAATTGTTAAAAACTATTTAATTATTCAAATTAAAAAATATTTAATTTATTTATATTTAATAATTAAATAAATCATTATTTTAAAAATAAACAAATAATTACTACTCAAATTAGATGCATATTCTAAGTGCAAAAAATTGACACTTGTTACATATATTATATAGTTAAGTCTTAATATTTGGTCTCATTTATTATAATAAGGGGTTTTATCATGAAAAAGATTGTTATTATAACTTTTAAGATCAAACTTCCGAGTTTTTATGATTGAAAGGTGGCTGCAAAAATCTGATTATTTTCTAATAATTAATTTAATTTAACAGCACATATGTAGCATCAGTTGTTTGTTAGATGGAACATCAAAAATTGCTTTCTTGATTCACCATATAAGTTACCAAGTTGGGAAAATATGTTAGATTATATATAGAGAAAATCAGTTCAAAACTTCTCAGATTGATTGTTAATAAATATAACAGTAAAATGAGAAATATTCTAACAATAAAACATAATATTGGGTTGTCTGGAGAGTTTATGCTGATTTTTAAGGAAAATTCAAAGGCAGCATATTTAAATTTCAATATATATAGTCGATTCCGCTTAATTGGGACACGTTGGGACTAAGCCATTTCGCCTAATTATGCAGCTGCTCCAATTAAACAAACAAATATTAAATTTCAAAATAAAATATGTAACACATAGGTAAATTAATAAGTAGATAAAAAAATAATAATTAGGTACCTATTTTATTTTAATAATGCTTTATTAAAATAGGTATCTAATTATTAAGCTTTTTAGCGATCTCCTCTGACTTTGCCTTCAACACTGGGCAGCTGATATTCATCCTTTGCTCGCTAACTATGGAAAACCATTGATCTAATGCTTCTTCAACTTCTGAATCTTTTCCATTACACTTTCATCTAATGCTTCTTCAACTTTTGAATACTTTCCATCAAAAAACCATTGATCTAATGCTTCTTTGATATCTGGATCCTTTCCATCACATTTTCTTTTGAATCCTGGAATTTCTTTCTGTAATGTCCACTCCTCACGCAGTTGATTTTCATGTTGTAGGAGATGCTCTATGGAAAATTTTGGTACATCAGTTATATCAGCAAAATAGTGGCTTTTAATTTTATCTAGCAAAGCAATTTTACTTGAAAGTGTAAAATTATTTCATGGCATCTTCACAAAGATTTAAAAATTTTAAATAAAATCGAACTGTAAATGTATATCGCTAGGTACAGTATATAGTAATGATAGACTCTTAAGCAGACGTTGGTTGAAATACTTTCGAAAAATCCCTAAAATATATCAAAAATTGTTAAATTCCTTTTCTGTCACGTCCCAATTAAGCGTTTAAATTATGTATTAGTTTATTAGTTTGATTTCTGTTCTTTGAGATTTGGCCCAAAAAAGCAGCTACCCCAATTAGGTGGAATCGACTGTACAGAAATCAAACTAATAAACTAATACATAATTTAAATGCTTAATTGGGTCAGTAGCAGAAAAGGAATTTATCAATTTTTGATATATTTTAGGGATTTTCGAAAGTGTTTCAACCAACGTCTGCTTAAGAGTCTATCATTACTATATACTGTACCTAGCAATATTCATTTACACTGTCAATTTTACTTAAAATTTTTAAATCTTGGCCAAGATGTCAAGAAAGGATTTTACACTTTCGAATAAAATTGCTTTGCTTTTTAAATCTTTGCCAAGATGCCAAGAAAGGATTTTACACTTTCAAGAAAAACTAATCTTTGCCAAGATGCCAAGAAATGATTTTACACTTTCAAATAAAATTTCATTGCTGATATCTAGCGATATTCATTTACAGTGTTGATTTTATTTAAAATTTTTAAATATTGCCAAGATGCCAAGAAATGATTTTACACTTTCAAGTAAAATTGCTTTCCTGGATAAAATTAAAAGCCAGCCATTTAATACAAGACATCGTAGACTTGCTGATATAACTGGTGTACCAAAATCTCACCATATTAAAAATTAAAACAGGGAAATCTCGCTTAATTTTCATTGAAATTTTTGATAATTTTACAATTTATTTTTATTGTCTTTCTAGATTTAAAAATTTATTGCGTCTTTAAAAAGAAAATCAACTGCGTAAGGAGTGGGCATTACAGAAAGAAATTAACAAGAAAATCAACTGTAATAAACCAAAATCTACCATAGCGTGCCATAGTAGACTCCTGATATAACTGTTGTACTAAAATTTACCATAGCACGTTTTCCTACAACAAGAAAATCAACTGTGTGAGGAGTGGGCATTACAGAAAGTAATTCTAGGCCATGGTAGATTCGCTGAAATAAACCAAAATCTACCATAGATGCGTCTTAAAAAGAAAATCAACTGCGTAAGGAGTGGGCATTACAGAAAGAAATTAAAAGAAAATCAACTGCATAAGGAGTGGGCATTACAGAAAGAAATTCCTAATCAACTGCGTGAGGAGTGGGCATTACAGAAAGAAATTCCAGGAATATCCAAAAGAAAACATGATGGAAAGGATACAGAAGTCGAAGCAGTATTAGATTAAATGGTTTTCTATAGTTAACGGGAGAGGTGTGAATATCGGTTTACAGAAAAGTGGCCCCTTGCATTTCACCCCCTGTAGATAATGAGTAGGATACAAAAATGTAAATACAGTGAACTCTTGATAACTCAAATTTTTATTGAAGTCTCAGCCACTTTAGTGAAGATTTGATGTTATTAGTCTGCGATTGTTTACAAATTAAACCTAATTAATTAGCAAAAATTAAAATAGGGAAATCTCGCTTAATTTTCATTGAAATTTTTTGATAATTTTACAATTTATGATGTTTTTTATTGTCTTTCTAAAGATTTAAAAATTTTTTCTGAATTTTATATCTTTCATATCTTTTCGTTGATTATATGAAATCGGAGAAAACATGATTTTTCTATGTGAAATCTTGGCCATCCAACGAAATGTTTGATATTTTTTGATAGTGGCAAGTCATATGAATAAAATAAAATACAAATTTGAAGAAAATTGGATAATATTTTTTAAAAATTATCGATAAAAAATTCAGTACAGTGGACTCTCGATTTTATGAACTTGTACGAACTCCCAAAAAAGTTCATAAAATTGAAAGTTCGTAAATGGGAATGGCATTAATTAACATTAAGGACTTTTTGGGACCAACTAAATTGTTCGTAAATTGGAAGTTCATAAAAACTCGAGTCCACTATATTATATAAATTTTAATTAATTAAGTTAATTATTTAATTAGTAGAAAAATGACGGAAATTTATTAAACTATTGTCATATTTTTAATAAAATTTATTTATTGCTGTTTTTTCTTCTTTTCAATAATTTTTATTTTAATTTTTTATAAATTTTCGAATTTATAAAATATCACGAGAATAGAGCTTCATTTGCTAAAATAAAACAAAATCTGAACTAGCTTATGATTACCTTAAAGGCATTGCATACAACTTCGAGTTTAAAACGATAATAATGTGCATTTATTATATTAAAACAAAATAAATTAGAATTATTAAAAACTTGGTGTATTATTTATATTTTGTAGCCTATTCATTATCTACAGAAATATGGAAAAGGAGATGAAATGTGGGAAGCGAAATGCGCAGGGCCACTTTTCCAGACCCAGTGAATATCAGCTGCCTAGTGTTGAAGGTGAAGTCAGAGATTGCTTAAAAAAGTAATAATTAGGTATCTATTTTAATAAAGCATTAAAATAGATACCTAATTATTATTTTTTACCTACTTATTTATCTATGTATTACATATTTTATTTTAAAATTTATTATTAGTTCATTTGGGGCAGCCACTTAATTGGACCAAAATAGATTAGTCCAAACATGTCTCAATTAAGCAGAATTGGGGCAGCCACTTAATTGGACCAAAATAGATTAGTCCAAACATGTCTCAATTAAGCAGAATCGACTGTATTTATTCAATTATGTAGTCACCATTTTGTTCTGCAGTCTTTCTCTATTTTTCACACAACTTGAAGATTCCATCCTTCCAGAACTTCTCAAGTTTTTCAGCAAAAAAATTAGTGAAAATCAGCATGAACTTTCAGGACAACTTAATATTTTATTGTAAAATTATTTATCAAATTGTTCTCATTTAATTTTAGGATAAAATGCTTACATTAGGCATAACTTCTTTCAACCATTCATTTGCTTCGTCACTGTAATCTAACTTGCAAGCCATGCTTAAATCCTTTGCAGCAGATTCCCAATCTCCAAGTAATCTAAATAACAAAAGCAAACATTTATAGAATTTAATTTTTTTTTTAATATTTAAGAATTAAAAGTATTTCTGCATATTCATAAATATTAACTTTATCATTTATAATGAATGAACTTTATTTTTAAATAATATTAACTTTTATATAAAAATGAAATGCAAAAATCTATATGCTTTATAAGCTATAGATTTTTGCATTTCATTTTTACATAAAAGTTAATAAATAAGTTAATTAATATAATATATATATATTTGAAGGGGTCTGACTTCACCTTCAAATATATATATTATATATATGCTTTAAAATAAGATGAATACTATTTCTTTTTGTTTTTTTGAAAAAATCATATTTTATATTCAAGATAATATGGGATAAGAACATATATAGGTTATAGCTTATAACAACCACAATTTTATTTGTAAATCATCAATAGCACTTTTGCGTTAAAGCTCCTCAACAGTTACATTCAAACAACTTATTGAAATTCTGAACTACAATAATTAACTAATAACTTATAGTTTATTAATGTGCAAATATATATATTTTGCTGATTGGCAGTTGAACTGATACACTTCCCAACTGTACACACTATGTTGTGAGCCATTTGATGCACACACATCAAAATGACTAAGCTGACCTAACAAATGATCCCAATTCTATACCTAATACTATGAACCATTCAGCATACATGCATTGAGACTAATATAATTGTATGCCAGACAACATTTTCAATAAGGACTTATTTTCCCTTTCAATCAAGGAACAATATGGTACAATAACAACATAAAAGTACAATCATCATACTCTATTTAAATGTGGAAATTTCTGATTCAGAAATTTTGTTAAAAAATTACCTCAATTTAAATTATTTTTAAACTACTGCTTCAAAAATGTTTAACAGGTATCTGAATATTGTCATTCAAAATAATGGTACAAGAGAAGGCAGCAGTGAAAAAGGCTCATATGGAGTGGCAGACACATCTTTTAAATGTCTGTCTATACAATACAATTAATCAACAAGGAACAATAAGCTGACTCAGCAGTCAATTTGGCTGCTACATCAGTAAAAATCATGTCATGTATTTTCTCACTAATTTATTACAATATATATTTATATGTAAACTGAGAAATTTATTCCAAAAAAAATTTTGAAAGAGAGGATTGACTTACATGCAGAGCAAATCAAAAATTTAAAAATTTTTTGATAATAGATTACCCTTCTCAGTCACATTCCTATTGTGCATTTATATTAACCATACATTCATCTTATTTGTTCCTAATAAAAATTATCATCTTATTGATTCATTCAAATATTTTGTTAAAAATAATGGATATGTATGGCTATACATATTTTAATATTTTTGTGGCTATTTAAATATTGGATACTACACAAATACATTTGAAAATACATAAAGTAATTATGTTGTGTCTTCTGTGTTATTAGCAAGTTTTATGCAGCAATGTTATCCATTATAATTATTCCTAAAAATACCTGTTTCTTCTCAATTCTATTATTAAAATCATGGATAGTACTCATATTTATATAAATTCAAAAATTTTAATTTATTGGCACTTCATAAATAAGATTGGAAATATGTAGAACAATCTTTTTAGTGAGTAAACATGGCAACATTATTGTATGTATCATGAGCTAAACTATTAAATAGAAATGTAACAAGCATGTTCTAATATTTCTTATTGACAATTTGTGTATTTTTTGATAGTTCTGATCATTTAGAAAATTTGGGATAACAACATCCAATTTCAGATATCAGATTTGTGCTTTAGGAGATTATGAATGCACTGACTGGCTTTCTATTCATATCAATTGTAGCAAAATTTCTGTTGTGTGTTTTGATTTTGATTTTTTATCATTTAAACTTTATTAAATATTTCTGCTGAGATTCAGAAATGATGGAAACTTTTAAAATTTGTTTATACTCTGTTAAATAAACACTTTTAATTAACTGGATTTGAAAAATTTTTTTAATTATAAAAGAATAAATTTTTCCAATTAATGTCACATTGTTTTAATGGGAACTACCACGCAGATACAAAAAATTATAAAATACAGTGAAACCCTCGCGTGCGTTCCCATATCGTACGACTTTCCCGCTTTAAACGTCTATTTTCGGAAGTCCGAGCATTTTCTTATACATGCAATGTAAAACTTTCCCTTGACTTTCCCGCTTTAATGTCTATTTTCGGAAGTCTGAGCATTTTCCTATACTTGCAATGTAAAATTTTGCATCTTCCTACGTTTTAATTATATAACTTTTTTATTATGACGTCATCAGAGTTTCCGGCTTCGTGTGAATTATATAACTTTTTTATTATGACGTCATCAGAGTTTCCGGTTTCGTAGTTCCGACTTTTCGGGCCGGTCCCCGAAAAGTTTCAAAATCGGGATTTCACTGTACTTGAAAATTGGGAATTGGCTTATATATGGATTTCAAATTTATACCATTTTTTTTAATTCTGAAGTTAGCTTATATGTGTATATATGCAATAATTAAGTGTGTTACTGCAGCTTCTATACGAGAGCATGCTAAAAAATAATGCCTTCTATTTATTTGAAAATGGATGTAGAAAACAGATTTTGAATGAAAAAAGTTACCCATTTTTGTTTTATTTGAATAAAACAAAAATGAGTAACTTTTTATAATTTTATTCTTAATACAGTGAAAACTGACTTCACGACCACCTGACATGGCGACAACGAATTTTATGGGAACCAAATTTTTTCCCATAGAAATAATGCTATTTGACCCTCCGTAATACGACCACCTCTCTAACGTGACCATGACCATCATTTTATAGACCAAACATAAAGTGAAACTGTCTATGACGACCATAATTTTTTAACATCACTACTAATTGTCTATCTTTATTGCTTACATCAGTACTATTTTTTTAATCTTAAATTTCATTTAAGCCAAACCACTACAATTGAAAAAATTACAGTGTAAATTTTTTCAATTGTAGTGGTAATAAATGTAATAACGAAATCATGGTGTCATTTCTACTTTAATGCAATATCTTTTTAATATGCATGTTCCTTAGATTTGTATCTATGATATGACAATTAAATTTTGTATTAAAAAAATTAAAAATCATAACTCGAAGGCCTATAGCAAAGTGATATAGGGGAAACAGGGAAAGTGAAAACAATCGGCCACTGGATCTGGATGTTTGTGTTTTACGTGAGCGTATTAATTAAATGTAACCTCATACAAGTGTGATGCTATCAATTCACTTTGGATGTCGAAACATGGCTAAACTGTGAGCTAAACAGAAAACTAATCCTTGAATTTAGAACAGTAAATAAAAATGATTGAAGACAGTAAGAAAGGTCTTTCTGAACGAGCATTAGCAGAAAAATTTAACATGGGAAAACACAGATTCACAAAATATTGTCTCAAAAAGAAATTCTGACTAAATGGAGGAATAACAGAAATCACAACCTTAAGTTAATGATACCCTGCAAGAAACATGTTGAAGAATTACAGTGGCATCAACAATAGAAAATAATGAAAAATTGTCTCATTTAAACAACATCGAACATTGCTTTACCAAATAAAAGTGGAATGCGACAAAGCACTATTGATAGTTTTTTCCATACCAATTACCGTAGAAATTATAAAAAATAAAAGTGGAATGCGACAAAGCACTATTGATAGTTTTTTTCATACCAATTAAAACATGTTGTTTTTTGAATAAATGATAAACTGTATTATAAACTTGTAACAAAAAATACGTTTCGATTTTATTAAAGTGTAATCATTTTGTTTCATTTAAACACGCCGTATTATAATTAACCTGTATAAGCCGACCACCTGTATAAACGACCAGTTTTGATTGGAACTGGAGGTGGTCGTCTTATATAGGTTCTACTGTATTTGTATAATTATTTCTCCACATAATTGCCTCGGCAAGCAACACATTCCTGCAAATGGGAGACTAGTTTCTTAATACTTGATACAGTGATAGCACTGTAGAATTGTTCATTTTAATGACAACCACAGCCTCACTTCTCTCTTCAGTGCACTGTCAGAATCAAAGATAGTGTTGGAGATATTCCAGATATACACTGGTGTTATTAAAAACAGATTTGTTTTATTCCTCCAAAAATACTGTTTTTATTCCATTCCTACATCTGTTTTCTATAAAATAAAGCAATTCTGATACATTTATGTTTATTTGTTAATTTTTTATTGAATTTAATGTAATGATTGTCAATTGCATTGATCAATCCGAATTTATCAATGATTTTGCCATTGTAACTGAAGATTATTTTTATTTATTATTATTGTATTTTTTCCTCCATTCTTTACAAGAAAAATGAAAGGGGAAAAAAGGAAGTTTAAGCAACACTGTACATCACTCTTTCACTTCACTTTCTCAATCATAATTTTACCAAATACCTTCCCAGTCTTGCTTAAATAAGTTATACGGACTATAATTCTGCTTTTATCTCTCTCAACTTTTTCCTATGGATGGAGACAAGTTTTAGTCCAATCACTTAGAATCATTTCATTTGTCTAACATAGTACTCTAGAAAAGGAACATCATTTGTTATCTTTTAATTGAATAGACTTTGTTTCTTTCAAAATCATCCTCAGCTTCTCATAACTCTATCTTTTCATCCTCTTTTGTTGTCTTTCACTATGCATCACATACTTTCATGCATCAGTTTTACTTATCCAGACTTACATTTTCACTTAACTTCTCCAGGTATGCTTTTTTCTTCTCTATTACAGCATAAGCAATCTCATTATTCCATCAAGTATCTCCTTTCTTTCTACATATTTTTGTTTCACAAACTACCTTTCTCATAATATAATGGTGCCTCGCAATTCGACACTAATCTGTCACCGAAGTGGACAATATTTCCCATATAAGACTATGGAAAATAGATTAATTCATTGTTGGACTCCTCTTGCAATTCGACACTAACCGTCGCCGAAGTAATGTCGAATTGAGAAACTGTCGAATTGCGGGACACTATTTCCCATATAAGACTATGTAAAATAGATTAATTCGTTATCGGTCTATTTCCCATATAAGACTATGTAAAATAGATTAATTCATTATCAGTCCCATCCTCCATATTAGGACTATGTAAAATAGATTAATTCATTATTGGTCCCCATCCCACTTCCCTAACAGGTGAGGTGAGAGAGATACACTATATTATTTACTTTATTATATATGTTTTACTATTGTATAACAAATAGATACACTATATTATTTACTTTATTATATGTGTTTTACTATTGTATATCGACGTATATTATTTACTTTACTATACATATTTACTATTGTATAACACACTTACAAAATACATTATTTTATACACAACACACAATTTATTAGCCCTTGGATATTTGAATGAAGACATTCAGCAGACACCCTAGCATCCATAATCATCTCTCTCTGTTGCAAAATGTTGCCACAGTTGTCCTAGGAACGCCTTACTCGAGTTATATTTTAATTTGCTCTATCTTTCTGCACTTTATCTACAATTTTTTTCTTTGTCTCTTTGCTCAATCAAGTGTTTTTCTTTTCAAAATTATTCCTCTGGTTAGTTCTTTTTGAACCAATCCTTATATTTCACTCAAAAAAATAATAATTACAGATTTTTTACTTTTGGAAAATGTAGAATTGAAAATTAACACAAACAACACAAACACCAAAATAGCCGAAAAAAGAACTGACAAATAGCAAATGACATCATACAATTCCATGCATGTGCATGCGCCAACCCGCAAAACTGAAATGTCAAATTGCGAGGCACCACTGTATTCATCACCAATCTAAAGTGTGTCCACACATCCTCAATACTGTATTTACTCTCATCCATTGGATACATTCACCTTCCTTTCATATATGTTCATTTCACTTACATTCACACTCTATCCATCTTCCTTAGATTCTTCTAAATCACTAGATCTGAGCCAATTTCTTCTGCCTGTCTTATCATTCCAGTATCCATAATCCTTCTCTGCAATTTTTCATCATAGGTAACTGAGTCAATCATCCATCTATGATCTGACCTCTCAGACCTTGAACTTAAGTGTTTGAAGCAAACAGTCTCCACTCAGCACAGACTTTCATCAATTGAATCTTATTTTCAGTCACTCTAAGACAGTGGTTCTTAATCAGTGTGGAAAATTTGTGGAACACTAGTGTTTCATGAACTTGTCACAAATGTTCTGCAAAATTATGAAATATATGAATATTTGCAAAGCATAAATTTTAAAAAGATATAATATTAAGTATTGAATGCATGTTTTTATTGTTAGTTTTAACATTGTGTCATCTTATATAAACTTAAATTGATTTTAATATTTTGCAAAAATTTTTTTTATAATTAAAAATATTCTGTAACCCCAAAAAAGTTAAGAACCACTGTTCTAGAATCATTATATTTTTCAACCAATTCTATCACTTAACAAAATCACTTGTTCATTGCCATGCAATAATTCAGCACATTATTTAAATCACAGGAAAAGTTGTCTTTCTTATTCTAACTTGCACCGTCTGCAATAGTACCCTGTAACTAAAAAAAAAAAATCCTTTAATAGTTCCAGTTTCATCCTTACTCTCATCATTTTGTCATTCATATACTTGTATTTTAGCATGCCCTTTTCCAAATTCTCATTTATCAACAAACTCATATCACTTTCTGCTTACTCATTTTCTCATATCTTAGGCCATATTTCCACAATGCTGTTTCTTACAGATTAAAATGCACACCTTTTTCAAAACATCTCACTGTATCATCATCAAATGCACATATAGCACACCTAATCTATATTTGTACATTTCACTTGTCTATACATATTCCATATACCCAAATCTCTATTCATATTTATTAACTATTATAATCAGCTTATAAAAAACATATATATGGTAAATTAAAATTTTAAATCTTTATTTTCATTAATTCTGCTCAATTTTTCTTTAGAACTATAAAAGTTTCTTTTATAGAATAATCATTCATCTGAAAAATTTTGTTGTTTCCTACCCATTACATAGTATTTCATAAGCTGAACTTAGAATGTAATCTTTGTGAATATAAGGATTTCGTCCAAATCATTATATTCCCAAAGATTACATTCTTGAAATAATCTGAAAATTGATGAAAGTGTCAAATTAAAAAGAGATTTCTATATTTGTAAAAATCTTCAATGTTTTTTTATTTTAAATTATCTTAAAATATATTTTAATAGGATTATTTTTATTTAAAAGCTAATTATTATAAATTTCTTTTATTTTTACCCATTTTAAAAGCTAATTATTATATTAAATTTTTATTAAATATTTAATTATTTTATAAAAAGTTATTTCAATTTATTTATTTATGATAAAACTTACCTATGAGCTCGACCTCGAAATTTATAAGCTAAGGCTTGATCTGGATTGAGTTCAAGTGCTTTATTACAATCTCTGATTGCTGCATTTGGTTTTTGTAATTTAATGAAGAGTCTATAAAAAATACGTATTGTATATATTATTAGTAAATTACCCATAAAAAGTATTTACTATTAAATTGTTAATAAAACTATAATTTACTAAAACATACATATTATTGATTTTTCAAAAAATAAAATAATAATCACTTTACAATATGTCAATTTTGTTTAGTGATATAAATTAAAATTAATGAGGGCTGTTGTTGTCATATTAATTGATATTAATCATCATTAACTTACTTTATGTTAATGAAGTTTTTAATACATTCAGATAACTCAACTGTTAACAAAAGTATTCTTAGTTAAAAATGATAATCATGTCTAGTGCAATGATCCTCAAACTCATTTCAAAAGATCATTTTAGACAATTTTGGTTTGTTGGGGGTTACATTTAAAATTAATGCTTTATGTAAAAAAATATTTTTATGAAGTAAATAGTCTGAAGGGTTGATTATATTAACAATTTATATTTTTATTTCTTTAAAATGATATGCCTCGATTCATATTCAAAATTATAAAATCATTTTTAAGTGATAGTAATGTTTATAAGTTTGAAATGGAAGTTTTGTATTGAAAAAAATTCTATTTTACAAAATTTAATTCAATTTATAAAAGCATTTTAAGAAAATTTTCAAATATTTCACAAAAAACAGTTGTAATTTTTATTTTCTGAATATCTTTTATATACTCTTTTGATTATAATACGTGAGACCTGAATTGCAATGAAAGAATATTCAGCTACATGCAGCAGGGGGATTGCAAGTTGAGATCACTGCTTAGTATTTGATGTCTCAAAAAATTTTTCATTTCATATACAATTTCTGAAATTTCATATCTTAACCTATTCTAACCTACCTACCTGATCTATTCCTCTGTTTACATGTCCAAGGTCAAATTTACAGAACAACTAATGAAACTAACATATCATGGCAGGGAGCAAACACAGAAAACTGAATACAGTCATACCTTGATTTAAGTCATTTCAAGTTTGTTGGTTTTTTTTTGTTAATAGGAAAATATAAAAATCTACTAAAGGCTGGGTCTCACAGGCATAAAATATGATGTAAATACATTGATGTATTGATGTTGATGATGTGCTATATGCTATATGCTGAGTCTTACGCTGTATGCTAGATGCTGAGTCTTTACACCAACGTTCACTCTTGTTTAATTTTCTATACTGTGTACAATAGTGCATTGACCATTTGTCCAATCAGGGTATAGCTAGTTATTGAAACTTTTGTTGCTCTCTAAAACAATATATGTCACACATTCAAACAATTCTTTTAGATTTTGAATTTTGCAATTGCAAAATCATGATATTCAATAATTTTATGAAGATATCAATAAATAAAGCAGTTCTTAAGTTTCGCTATCAATATTGAATCAGCTAATTTCAAATGACATCACAGTAATTGGCTAAATGATGTCGTTTATTTATATTGCATGATATGCTTTTGGTTTGAACATTGGTATGTTCAACATTTTGTGCACAACACATTTACATCAATGTATTGATGCTGCATTTATGCCTGTGAGACCCAGCCTTAACCTTAGTTTATGCAATTGTGGGCACGTCAGTCAGTAAACTTATTAAAAACTCATAAAATCTCTTAAAAACCAATAAAAAAAACAAAATAATTTATTGAATTATTTAGAAGCTTTAAAATGTTATTAGCAATGTAACAGGGTTATTTATAGGGGGTCTAGGTCATTTCTTAAAGAGTTTATTTGACTTACATCATTTTTGACTTAAATTGTCTTGGAATGAATTAATGATGTAAAGTGAGGTATGACTGTACAGTAGAGTTCCAATTAACTAAATCTTGTTTAATCAAGGTTTCATATTATCTGAGCTGAACTGTTTTCTTAATGTTGATTTTTTTTTTAATATCTATAATAAAATAATTGTAAATAAAATTAAAAATAATTTTATTTACAACTATTTTATTACAAATATTAAAAGAAAATCAATATAGGTAAATGACAATTTACTTTTAAATTATACAATACAGGGTGTTTCTAAAAGATCTTGCCAAATTTAAATCATCAAAACAAAGCAAAATATCTGTATAAACATGGGCCCAGAAATTTTTCTTTGAGAAAAACATGATGTAAAAGCATATAATTTAATAGGGCTATTATTTTTGTGATGGTTGTAGTAAATTATGGTTTGCAATCAATTGTAACAAAATGAACAGTACACTAATCACAACACTATGCAAGTTACTGGACAATCTGTGAATGGCTAAAAATAACCCATGATCACCCGAAGAATAATTGTACACACAAAAACAGCGTATTTATTTCACCAGCAATTAATATTAACACAATAATGATATTGTCTAACTCTTCTACTAATACTGTGATAATAGAGAAGTGTTTAAACATGTAGTACTTGTTAAAACCTTTGTTAAGTTAATGCAGATGTTGCTTTTTTTGCAGGGATTGAATATACGACTTATACATCCTGTGTTATCTCAAAAAAGAAATATTTCTGAACCCATATTAATATAGAATTTTCAAATTCATTTTGATAAGTAGTATTGGGGTTTTAAATTTAGCCAGATCTTTTTAGAACACCTCTGCATAAGTCATTATATTAAATAAATGAATAGTATATCATATAACTGATAAGAAGGGAGATCAAAGTCGACCAGGTTTCTTAATAAACAAAACCATAAACATCAGAATTGATAGTTCCTACACTAATCCCAATAAAAAGAAAACATCAATTTGAGCAAATGAGGTCTGAGGACCAATTCAGATCTCTTCCTCAATCTAAGGGATTGATGGGGATATTGAACATAGGGACAGTCAGATGCTTCTGAAAAAATTGGACACAGTCCAGTCCCAGTAGCTTATGTGTATCCATAGTTCTATTTAAAAGTTTCTCTGATATTCTTCTGTTTTGTTGCGACTATTCATCTAAACTTTTATAAGGATAAATTTGTGGAAATAAGTGAATCAGAAGAAAAAAGAAAAATGAATAATAATTCTCTCTCTCAAAGGTATTGTTTACAAACACACACAAACTTCTTAAGATTAGGGCAGAATATTTCTATTTATAAATAGAAGTGTTTTATTAATTTTCTCAATTGAAGTTTTATGTCAGCAATGATATTTTATTTTGCCTATATTTATGTCACTGTTTGTATAATAGATTGCAAGTTAGGATCTTATATTTTAATCAATTTAATAAATATTTATATATATATTTTTTTTTATAGCTAAAGTAGTTGTCTTTATTTCTGCATATTTCCAACAGTATCTGAACTCTAAGTGTCACTTATCCATGAGTCTATTAAAATTTTTGGCCTTTGTTTCCAAAATCCATGTTTGGTATGTGTGCAACAAATTACCACATCTAATGTCAGACATCCTGTCTTAACTGTCTCTACTCAGCAATTAAATTGTATCAAAAGCTAATTAGTTATTTCAGTCTCATAATTCCAATGCCCATCATGGCCTGTTCATATCGTGATGAGATCAGTGGGCAGCTGAAGGATGGAATTTAACCGCCAAGCCCAGATATTCCTGAAAAATCCAGAAGTATGGGATGCAGAATCAATTATAGATCCTCTAAATCAAATCCAATACATTCCATGTTGTCAAGTTAGGTATTAGAAAAGCTATAAAACTGAAAAAAGTTGTTTATTGGATTTTAAACTAAATAAAAATTGGGAAAATTTTTGAAAATTGAAATAAGTTTTTTTTAAATATGATAAGATGCTTAATATTTACAAAAATAAGTTATTGATTAATTAAATTTACTGAGGCATTATAGCTCTCCCTCTAAACATAGATATTTATTATTATTATTGATAATGTACATTATATAAAGTAATGCTCAATATTTACAAAAATAAGTTATTGATTAATTAAATTTACTGAGGCATTATAGCTGTCCCTCTAAACATAGATATTTATTATTATAATTGATAATGTACATTATATAAAGCTTTCCATTATATATATAAACTTCAAAACAAATAATCTAGTATTTTAAATTTTTGATAAATTTTAACATAAATATAATACAATTTCTTCCCAACTTACATAAATTTAACTTTATATAAAATATTTCCTTTAACTTTATATTTTTTCAGATATAGAGTGTAAACATCTATTGTATTTGTAGGTTACAAGTTTGAATGTGTTAAATTACACTATTAAAACCATATTACTTGATTTATTTGCTTTTATATATTGCTAACTGATTGTTAATATGATACTGATAAGTATCACATTATTGGTACAATATCATTTCATACCATATTGTCTCCTTTTCAATCAAGGAACAATATGATGACAATGTTGTGTAGTGCTATCATTAATCTACCTAGCCCCAGGAGTTTTTGATTGAGAATTTTTGTTAGTAAATTATTTTTCTGACTTATGCAAAATCAAATTACACAAAAAGTTTCTGTCCCAATTATTTGTGTAAGTTGGAGAATGGTTGTATTTAATAATTGATTTTTATTTTTAAATTCATATATCTTATTCAATCTTGAAATTTCTTTGATTTTATATACAGTAGGTCCTCAATTTACACAGTTAATTTGTCCAAAAAATTTCCATGTAAATTTAAAACTACATAAATCCAACAATGCTTAAATTTGATATGCATGAATGAACATATTAGAAAACAGAATGGCTAAATTAAATTTATAAGCATATTTTAAACATACGTAAGAAAATTTAAGGCCATAAGTGATATTTTTACAAAAATGTAAAATGTTTAATGAATTTTTCATCAGTGCTTTATGGAAATTCAACAAAATAAAAGAGAGTTACATATTCCATGTAAGGAGGGGACCAACTGTATTGTGTTTATTTTGAAATATATTTTCCTTCTTACCCTGCTCTCTTGGCATAAAGAGCAGCACTTTGAGGATTTTCCAATATAGCCTCAGTATAAAGCCTGATAGCTTCATCTAATTTTCCTAAAAGAAAAATTAATATTAATTGATCTATTCTAAAACACAACTGAGGAAAAAGAAAAAAATTCAAATAAAATATTAAAAATATGAAATTAATATTGCAAAATTTGTAATTTTAAAATATCCAAGTATCATATAAAGTCTAAATCAAATTAATATTCAAAAATTACTCTACCTTTAAATAATGAATTCTTTTTTTTTTTTAGTATATTATAGTATATAGTAATATATATAGTAGTATATTTTTTTTTTTTTTAGTATATTATAGTATATAGTAATATAATATAGTAGTATAGTAGTATATAGTATATTTTTAGTATAGAATCCACAATGTTCTATTGGAATGCTTATTTTAAAAAGTCTACATAATATATGTATTTAGTGTAGATACAGCTGAAGAGGGGTCGGATAGACCGAAAACGTTTCTGTAATTAAGCAATAACTGTAATAAAGGATATTTATAGCCTACCTAAGTAATAACTATAATAAAGATATTTATATCCTACCTAAGTGCTAGAATAAAGTAAAAGTCTAAATCAAAATTTAGTAAAATAAGATTATAGTTAAAACTACCAAACACAGCACATTACACAGTTGGTCATATAAACATTTTTATTCATCGAAATTATTATATTACAATCAAACTCATTTAAACTGTAAACATGCGCAAATGTTCTAAAGATGTAAACGTATTATAATTATATATTATAAACACAAAAAACAAAAGATTAATGAAGAAAAATAAAGAAATAGTATACCAAATACCAAAATAAAAAATAATAATAAACTGATGGTTAGTGTAATAAAAATAATAATAAAAAAGATGGTTAATGTAATAACCGAAAGTACTATGAATAAAAATGTTTTTAGTGTATGACCAACTGCATAATGTGCTGTGTTCGGTAGTTTTAAGTATATAGGATAAACGCAGTATTAAAGAAATAAAATTATAGCGTATTTCCCAAATATGAATGATGAAAGTGATTTGAAAAGTATAATGATTGCAAGCTTTAAATTCAGTTTACGTTTTTTTTAAATTATTTGTCAAAAATATGATAATATAAAAATTCATTATCATTGATGTTTGAAATGAGTCTAATATGTATTCCATACTCAAATAGTCCATTATTATTAAAATTTAATTTTTTAATATAGTCATTCAAACAAAAATTTAATTAAATAAGATATTAACCATTACAAATAACTTTTTAAATTAAATATTACATACGTAGTAATGTAGCAAAAAATCGTTTATATAAGTAAGATTCAGAGCTTACTGGAAAATTAAATTTATCAGTAGCATTTCAGAATATTTCTTCAAACAATTCTTTGTTTGATTAAGTGTCTAAGAAGCAATTCACATTGCCTAACATTAAACAGTTATCCATGGCAGTTATTTTGATTTTTTTATAATAATGCTTCATTTTTCTATCATCATGGATAGAGTAGAATTTGCCATACTGAAATTTTTGTAAATTTCACTTTTCAAACAGTTTTATTTATTGATAATCTGCAATAGTTCAGTTTTAGTCTTAAGCCATACAACATTTTAAATATGTGTTTTTCTTTCCTTTTTTTTTAAATTAAGGCAATCATTGATTCAAAAAACTATCATCCTAAAAGAATTGTATTTGTCATCAATTGTCATAGTTTCAGTTTCAAAATTTGAAGGCATGCTAACACATGTAGTTATTGTTAATTACCCCCCTCTTAATGGAATGAGTTAAGTGTAATGACTTGTTCATTTCAACTCAAAGGGAAGATCTGTATCACTATTGGTTTAAATGATGTTTAAATTAATTTTAATTCTTGGGGTAAAACATTTTATATTTTGACCAGTGTTTATGAATTATCTGTTTTGTGTTAACACTGTTTTAATATAATAGTTAAACATGTCTTTTTGGCTAGGACCAAGAGAATATTTTGTGTAAACAAATTTTTCATATTATCCGTTTTCATGTTAAACAATTTCCAGTGTATCTATTTTTTCCTAACAAAAATTAAATGAGACTAAAATTAGATCAAACAAGTCCAAAAATTTATCCTTTGGAATGAATCTTCTTTAAATAACATAGTATGTTTGAAAATCTGGAAATGATACCAAAGTTAATATGATTTCATACACAATTTTGTGTGAAGGATTAAAAAATTTAATTGCTATGCAAAATAATGTGCATGAAAAATGATGGATCTTTATGCAAAATACTGTGTCCTCATTTAACGTTGTTTCATTATTATGTTACTTGCAAAAATTCAATTAATTAATTAAAAAATAAAAGTTTTTAAAGCAGTGGAATATAGTAAAATCCTATTTTTTTTGTGTTTTCCTGAATAACAGACAGAAAATGTGTTGGAAGTCTATAGTAGTAATTGCAGAAAGCCAGATAGCCACAATTTACAAGGCGTGATCAAAAAATATGGTGAATGAATTTTTTAAACAGCAACTGCTGATGCTACAACCATTTGATGTAATTTGTCTGATAGCCTGATCCGTTGAGACAGGCAGCAGCAAGTTGGAACACATTCTGACTTGTCAGTCAGCGTTCAGAGCCGCTAGAATGAGGTTGTGTTTACCATGTCTGTCACGCATCATGGATTTCAAACAATGCATGAACATTAATTTCTGTTTCAAGTTGCAAAAAAGTGCCAAAGAAACTCATGAAATGTTGAAATTGGTGTATGGCGATAATGCTGTAACTCTGGAGACTGTTTACAAGTGGTATGAGCGATTTAAAAGCGGAAATGAGTCGGTAGAAGACGAGCAACATTTGGGATGTCCATTAACCTCAAAAACAGAAGAAAACGTGCAAAAAGTGACAAAAATTGTTTGTTCAACAGGCAAATAACTATTTGAGAGCTTACCAAAGAACTTAGCATCTCGTACAGGTCTGTGCAAAGCATTTTAACTGATAATTTGCAAATGAGAAGAGTGAGTGCAAAATTTGTTCCCAGACTTTTGAGTGATGAACAGAAGGAAAATCGTATGTCAGTTTGCATGGAGTTGAAGGATCATCTTCATTCAGATCCGGACTTCATGTCCAAAATTGTAACTGGAGATGAAAGTTGGGTCTATGGGTATGATCCTGAGACGAAAATTCGGAGTTTCCAATGGAAAACCAGTGAATCTCCTCGCCCTAAAAAGGCACGTCAGTCAAAATCGAATATCAAAGTCATGCTCATTGTTTTTTCGATAGTGAGGGCATAGTGCTATCAGAGTTCGTTCACGAATATCAAAGTCATGCTCATTGTTTTTTCGATAGTGAGGGCATAGTGCTATCAGAGTTCATTCCAAGAGGAACAACTGTAAACACCAAATTTTACAAGGGCGTACTGCAACGTTTGCGAAACAATGTACGAAGAGACCAGAAAAATGGGCCAATGGCTTCCTTCTTCGTCACGACAATGCACCATGCCACACCTCGCTTTTGATTTGCGAGTTTTTGGCCAGAAAAAGTGTTCCTATCTGTCTACATCCGCCTTATTCACCAGATTTAGCACCATGCGACTTCTGGCTCTTCCTAAAAATTAAAACTGTGCTTAAAGGAAAATGTTTTGACACCATTCCTGACATTGAGAGGACCACAACAGAGCAGCTGAACACCCTTTCAAAAGAAGCCTTACAGAAATGCTTCCAGTCATGGATTCAATGTTGGGATAAGTGCATTGCTAACCAAGGACAGTACTTTGAAGGAGATTAAATCAAATTCCACGTAAGCTTATTACTTTGTTTCTAATAAAATTATTCACCATATTTTTGATCACACCTCGTATATGAATACTAATTCAAGTATACAATATTGTCTATGAACATTATGCTAAACTAAATTGCAATAGGACAATCAGTCAGATTTGCTAATGGAAATGTTGACTTTCCAATCAGAGGACCTGAGATCAAATTAAGATTTTATCCCTTGGAAAATTTATTTGCAGGATATGGACTTAGGTCATTTATTTCAATCCTCTACAATCCATCTGATTTCCCTGAGTGTAGTTATGTGATAGGAACTGGAATGGCACCACTATTACTGACATTATTGAGAACTGACATACAGCAAAACTAATCACAGACATAACACCTGTAAATTATTCTTTATGCTTAAACTTTAACCTAGTTTTTATATCTTTCATCATCTAATTAGTTGGTCAGAAAGCATGAGAAAGTGAATTTTAAAATACAAGTTTAAAATTGTCAGAGAATGTATTGAAATCTTTACACAGACTGTGTGGAAAAATTTAACATCAAATATTGTGCAAAATATTAGGAATATCTGAACCAAAATTTTTTGGTATAACACCTTGTACAGAACTAAATATGATGATGATAAATTTTTTATTGTGTGAGAAGTTTGGAACAAAAAATTATTAATTTTGTGCTGACAGTCTTCTATAGTGTCTTTTAATAGAAAATAATTTACTTTCTATGAAACCATTAACATTTTCTAATTAAAATTTATTATTAAATCATGTTTTTCGTTCATTTCATTTCATTAAAGAACAATATAATAATGGTTAGATGACAAAAATTACCAAATAGTATCAATTCTAGAATAAGCAGCATTGTAGGAATATAACCCCAATTTACAACATTAAGCCATTAGGTTTACTGATTTCAGTTAAAGTTGGAATTGTCAGAAACCTAATCCCAATGTTAAACGAGGACCCACAGTACTTGTATATTTATTTTTACTGTGAATATGTAATTTGTAGGTAAATAAACAATAGGTAAAAAATTATAATTAGGTACTTATTTTATTAGTTTTTATCGATTTATTAAAATAGATCATAATAATTAGGTACCTATTTTAACGATTTATTAAAATAGGTATCTAAATATTAGTTTTTTATTCGATCTCCGTCTTTAACACAGGTACCTAATTATTAGTTTTTTACCGATCTCCGTCTTCAATATGGGCTGTACCTAATTATTAGTTTTTTACTGATCTCCATCTTCAACACTGGACCGTGATATTCACACCTCGCCCGCTAACTATAGAAATCCATTGATCTAATGTTTCTTCAACTTCTGAATCCTTTCCATCACGGTTTCTTTTGAATTCTTTGACTTCTGAATCCTTTCCATCATGCTTTCTTTTCGCTGTTCCATTCGACTTCTGAATCCTTTCCATCACGCTTTCTTTTCGATGTTCCTTTTCTTTCTGTAATGCCCACTCCTTAAGCAGTTGATTTTCTTTTTGTAGAACTTCTTCGACTTCTGGATCCTTTCCATAACGCTTTCTTTTGAATGTTCCTAGAATTATCTTTCTGTAATGCCCACTCCTCACGCAGTTGATTTTCTTGTTGTAGAAAACGCTCTGTAATGCCCACTCCTCACGCAGTTTTCGATGTTCCTGGAATTTCTTTCTGTAATGCCCACTCCTTACGCATTTGATTTTCTTTTTGTAGGAGACACGTCTGTGGTAGATTTTGGTTTATTTCAGCGAGTCTCCAATAGCTTGTATTAAATGGCTGACTTTTAATTTTATTCAGCCAAGTAATTTTACTTGAGTGTAAAATCCTTTCTTGACATCTTGGCAAAGATTAGTGTATATATGTGTAGCCATACTTTCGAAAAATCCCTAAAATATATCAAAAATTGAAAATTCCTTTTCTGCTACTGTCCCAATTAAGCGAAAAGTTGTCCCAACTAAGCGTTTAAATTTTGTATTAGTTTATTAGTTTGGTTTTCATTCTTTGAGATTTATCCCAATTACGCGGCTGTCCCAATTAACCGGTGTCCCAATTAAGCGGAATCCACTGTATATCATCAGATAATGATTCTTTTAGAGCCTTCTCTTAAAGTTAAAGATGTTTAATAAAAGAGCTGTTAAAAGAAGGCTCTAAAAGAATCATTATCTAATATTTATGTCTATTTGTATTTTGCTCTTTAATTATTTATTTAATTTTGTATAACCTAAATAGTAATAGTATACAAACTAATAATAACCACTAATACAGTTTATTATGCAAATTAATATTTAAATAGTTTCAAATAGTAATAATTATAATAATATGAATATTTTATTATTAGTTTTTGTTATAATTTAAAACATAAGTAGTTTCATTCTAGAAATTGAGGCAGCGTTTTCGAACCTGGACAAGCAGGCATTGTGCAGGGCATGTCATCATTTCCAGTCAAAGATCGAGGCAGTAACAGACAGAAAGAATTACATCGAAGTAATTTTAATCTAAACAGATCCAAAATTAATGTGCAAATGATAATTTCGATAATTTTAATCTAAAGGGATCCAAAATTAATGTGCAAATGATAATTTTCTAATTTTATTCTTTTTGTTAAATAAAATTTTGTTTAATTAAATTGTCTATTTTGTCCGGATTTAGCTGACACACCCTGTATATAAATAATTTTATTATTGCCAAGATTTTTTCATAAACTGTACAAGTAAAGTATATAGAATTTATATTGCTTTGACATGCATGGCTGTTTTCTAGGAATATATCTATGACATATATTCATTACATTACATAAAAATTTCTAAAACATATAAATTTGCAACCTTCAGAAACACTATCCATTGCTTGCATCCTTTTCTCATTACTCTCTTCAATCATCTCCTCTGTTATCTAAAAATAGATATTTTAAAACTTTTATTTAAATATTTATAACTTTTATTTTGAACATTAAAAATTAACAATTTCTTTTTAAATTTATTCTAATTAATATAAATAAAATATGTTTATTTAATTCATGAAAGATTAATTGTCTTTATAAAATTTAATTAAAAAAAGTCACAATTTCAAATTTACAAACAAAAATTATTAATTAAAATAATATAAATTTTCAATCCTACTTAACAAATTAATATTTTCTTATTTATTTTTGATAAATATTTATTTAAACTATGTTATACATTAAAATTTTTATATAGCAAGATTATTATATTTTAAATAAAAATTAGAAATTTAGTTTTTATGAATATTAATCTTCATTTCAAAATCTTTAAAAATCAATAAAAATCATTTATTTTTATAAAAAAAAAAAGAATTCTCATAAGTAACATTATAAATGTATACAAAAATACGTAAATGCAAGCTAATTTATTTTTAACTTAAGCCATTTATTTTTATTAATTTTATTGAAACTTTTCAGCTAATGCTGTAAATACTATAAAAGTGATTTAAGCATTGAAGTATCAGCTTATATAAGGTAAATTTCATAAAACTGATTCAACTTAATTTAAATACTTATGTAATTCAATAATGTAGAATTAAAATCTTTTGGATTTTAAAATTAAAACATTTTAAACAATTGAATAGTTCAATATACAAGGTTGTTCAATAAGTTCGTGGAGTGCCATCTATTAGTCAAAATTAGAACTAAAACTTCGACGCCATTTTCATATTTGTTCTTTCTTAGAAACACGTCAAAAGTTTCATTTCGATCTGTTAATTTATTCATTGTTTAACCGCCCTTTATATCTAACGTGTTGTGCCTTTTTTTCAATATGGATAAAATTGAGCTTCGTTTGAAGAAAATCGTTTTCCACGGAGATTGTTTGAGGTGTGGGAAGAGCCAGAAGTCGGAGGGAGCTAAATCTGGCGAATAGGCTGGATGTTGCAACAATTCGTACTTCAATTCAGTTATTTTAGCAATGGTTTTTTGAGCTGTGCGCGCAGGTGCGTTATCTTGGTGGAAAATGATTTTCTTCTTCTGTAATCCGGGTCTTCTTTCACGAATTTTTTCGTCTAATTGATTCAAAAGGTTACAATAATAATCCGAATTGATTGTTTTGCCAGTTTGGAGGTAATCTATAAACAAAATTCCTTTTGCATCCCAAAAAACTGATGCTAACACCTTCTTGGCTGATTTTTGCACACGAACTCGCTTCGGCGCCGAAGAGCCGGGTTCACACCACTCCTTAGCCTCCTGTTTTGATTCAGGATCATGATGGTAGACCCAAGTCTCATCCATTGTGATAAATCGACGGATAAAGTCGCTTTTATTCTTCTTAAAACGCTCCAAATGTTGCTGGCAAAGTCGCATCCGAATGTGTTTTTGCTCCATCGTTAGAGAATGCGGCAGCCATTTTGCACATAGTTTTTTGAAACCCAAATTAACACTCAAAATATTGCTCACTGTGCCCAATGAAATGCCTAAAGCCTCTGCTAAATCTCTTTCAGTCAATCGACGGTCTTCCAATACCATATCCGGTATTTTTCCGATGATTTCCGGTGTTGATGCAGTTTTTGGACGTCCCTCTCGCAGATCGTCTTCAAGGCTGGTACGACCACTTTTGAACAAACTAGCCCACTTGCAAACCATTGTTTTTGAAGGAGCAGATTCACCCAACACATTCACCATTTCGGTATGAATTTCCATTGCCTTTAAACCTTTCTTTACAAAGAATTTAATAACTGCACTTTGCTCAATTTTATCCATATTGAAAAAAAGGCACAACACGTTAGATATAAAGGGCGGTTAAACAATGAATAAATTAACAGATCGAAATGAAACTTTTGACGTGTTTCTAAGAAAGAACAAATATGAAAATGGCGTCAAAGTTTTAGTTCTAATTTTGACTAATAGATGGCGCTCCGCGAACTTATTGAACAACCTTGTATAAATATAAATGTTTGTCTTCTTATTTACTGCATTAAAGTGAGGATGGAAGAATAATACCTGATTTAGCTGGAATGAGACACAATTTACTTAATTGAATAAATATTTAACTAGTTAGCTCCTGGCCACAACATGCCCAAATAAACCAAAAAAAGAAACATTTTTTAATCTGTCAAATTTGAGATTTTTCATTTATTTAGCACATTCTTTGTATATAATAGTTTTGATATAATGGTTTTGTATATAATGGTTGTTTTTTTCTCCAGACCAAACTTTGAAATTTTCTTTACATAAAATTGGCAACTAACAAACTATCAATTTACCAATATTTCAATTATGCAGATGATAATTATAATTATTATCTTAAAATAAAAATAATTATAATTTCTGAAATAAATAAATTATGATTTAAATACAACATTCATTGACAACGTTTATGTAGCGTTGGCACACCAAATGAAAACTGAACCCTCGCGCCGGGGAACAGGCAACATTTTTCAATTGAAAAAGCCAGAAATATTGAAGTCAAATCACAAAAAGAAGTATACAAACATAAATAGGAAGTAAACTATAATAATTTAAAACAAAATTTATAATGAGATTTGGATTTAGTTTTCTAAAAGATGCAATTAAAGCCCAAAGCAAGAGAAAATAGTAATGCTAGCATTTCCGGTCTCAGGAGTTTGCACATGCAAAGAAACAGGGTCTTCACATACTTATTTCTTTATTATATATCATAGAAATTTTTTCATTTCATATTAAAAATGCATTTTGGATGGTTTTATCACCACTTGTCAGTTTCTGAAGAATAATTTTTGTTTAAAAAATTTATACTATAATTTGAGATCTAACATTATTTACAAATGGAAGATGATATAATATTTGAGTTTTAAGTGGCAATTGATTGGCAAAAGACAGGGAAATATATTAATGATAAATTTGTAACTAATCACTTCTATACAAAATTTATGATGCAAATTAACCTATCTTTGCAATAAAACTCACTAATTTATTTTATATTTCAATCAAATAATAATATTTATGATAAGTTTATTTTTTCAACAGTTTTTATAAAAAATCATATTTCTAAAATTAGTCCATCCAAAAAATGTTTATGTGAGGATCATGACATAGATTATTTAATACCAGGCCAATTTGAATACAGGTGAATGGTACATAGAATTTAGGTTAGAGGGAGAGTACATATATATAGAGACTTTAATACATCTATTTCTATTCAAAATCATATTTGTTTTTCCAATTAGTTAAAAAATCATAACATTAATAAAAATTCATTTCTGTTTAGAATTTTAAAAAATTCAATTTATCTTAACACAAAATTGAAACAATAAATAATCTAAAAAATAAAAAACAAGAGAAAATATAAGAGAATCACACAAATTTTGACCAATTAAGAACAGGATTGGTTAAGTGTATTCTAAATATCCAAAAATATCTATAAAAATTTTTATAAATTATCATTGGAGAATATTTATATCAATAATAAATATAAAATTAAACAGATTTGTTAAAATACCACCAGACTGATTTTTCTAAATAAAATACATTTATTTAAAAATATAAATATCACATCCATGACTAAGAGATGTAAAAAGTTTATTGAGTAAGGCATTTCCTCTGTGATGGATAATAGGTTAATTGCCAAAGTGCAGTTTGTACATCAGAAATTTATTTACAAATAGAGTTACCTACTTTTTGTGCACTAGTATAATTGGATATCTTGACTTCCTTTAGAAAAATTTTAGGACTTTCCTAATACAGTGGTACCTCGCAATTCAACACTAATCTGTCGCCGAACAAGTGCCAAATTGAGAAACTGTCGAATTGCAGGTTAATTTTCCCATATATGACTATGTAAAATAGATTAATTCATTATCAGATCCCCATCCCACTCTCCTAACCAGTGAGGTGAGAGAGATACACTATATTATTTACTTTATTAAGTGTGTTTTACTATTATATAAGATACTAAATTACAAAATACACTATTTTATACACAACACAATTTATTAGCCTTGGAAGTTGGAATAAAGTCTTCTTTATCCTGTTCTACCTTTGAATCTATGAATCCAGCCTCGACTTGCTTTATATTTCTCAGTTTGATCTGAGGTACATCCTGGAGTTTTCTTCTGTAATTTTTGAAAATAAACCTAGCCTTCTCATAGATCATTGCCTCAGTTACTGGATCTCCCTTTATTTATTTTTTATCTAATCCAGGTGAGAAGCAGCTTTTCCATCTGTTCACTGATTAAAGTTCTATCCTTCTCAGAAATTTTTTGTGCTCCAGCAGATACTCTAGCACCCATAATCTTCTTTGTTCCAAAATGTTGTCAAGTTGTTCTAGAATGTCATACTCTTGAGCTATTATAGATTTGTAATTATTTTATCTTTATTTACAATTTCTTCTCTATGCTCAATCAAGTGTTTTTCTTTCCTGAATTATTCTTCTGTTCACTTTTCTTTGAATCCATCTCTAAATTTCACTCAAAAAAATAATAACTATGGATGCACAAATTTTTTATTTTCCGAAAAATGCAGAATTGAAAATTAAAAAGAAACAATATGAACAAACATCAAGCATCCTAACAAGAACTGACAAATAACCATGCAAATAACAAATGACATCACATAATGCATAAGTATGCACAAGCATGCTCTACTACGAAACTCAACTGTTGAATTGCGAGGTACCACTGTATTGACTAATTTTCTAAAAATGATATGTAAATCAAAGATGATACAGGATTTTCTTGGATCAACTGAGAATTAGACCAAATTTCTGACAATTCAATACATGAACACTTGAGTCAGGAATAGAACCCACAATTGTATTCCATTTGATATATGCTATTTTGTACATAATATTATATCATAAGCCAGTGGTCTCAAACTGGCAGCCTGCAAAGATGTTTTAGCTATTTGTTTAAATACAAGTTATAAGTCAGAAAATTATTACAATTTAACATTAATAAAATAACAATGTAAAGTTTTAGGCATACTGTACTCAAGCTGTGCTGTGCTATCAGTTACTACTGTATTAGTAAAATATTTTCCTTTCATTGTAATTTTGTTTAAAAATATTTGGCCCTTCATTTTCTATCGAAGTGCACATTCGGCCCACACACAATTTGAGTTTGAAATCACTGTCATAAGCTACAATGATGAATAGAAAATATAATTCATATACAATATAACTGAGTACAGGTATCCCTCCTATAACATAGTTTTGCTCCAACACAATTTGAAAATTGCGAAAACTGTCACATAACACATTATTTCTATAACACAGCTTTTATTTAAAGCATTTAGAAAATTGCATTTACTCTTCTACAATACAAAACATTTTCATTAATTTTTGTAAATCCACACTAGGACATACAATACACACACAATGTAATCATTGGGAAATACTTTGCTAAAATTAGTCCTAAATGCAATTTCACTAGTTTGCATATCGTTCTTCTCACTGTAGTCTATTTCTGATTTTGATTTGAAATTGAATTAATTGAATTAATTTTGAAAATGAGTTAATTGATGACCATTGAGTATTTTGTGTTCCCAACCGTTCAGTTCTTGGATAAAATATAAGTTTTTATTCTTCAATAGAGGAATGTGAAAGAGAAGAAAAACTTTTTTATTCATAAATTTTTTTTGCATATGTTAAGGAACAATGGTTTTCTTGTAAGTTGTAACAGATTAGATTACAAATTTTGTAAAGAGAGCAGAATATACACAAACTTTAAATACATAAAAAAGTTCAGAAAGTGAAGTTAATATTATTAAAGAAAAAAAAACATTAAGTCATTAACAAAACAGTGGTAAGGAAGATATAATTATTAAATGAATGTTATAAAGGGAGTATATTTTTTCTTTGCTTTTGTTATATGTAGATTGTTTTTTTAGTGTCTTACATATATATTTTTTCTTTCTTTATTTTTCATGTTATTAATATTCTTATTAATATTCTTCTATGTTTCATGTGTGGAATTAAAGAAAGTTATTTGTTTTTAATTGATTTTGGAATGTAACTCTCCTTTTTGTATTAGCTGCTAGTCTCATATAACACAATTTTACACAACATGGTTTTTTTAGGAACCTATCTACTGTGTTATCTGAAAGATACCTATATAATAATTTATTTCTGAAAAATAAATACTTCAAAAATATTGATTATTCATATATTTGTTAAAGTTTATTTTAAATTACAATGTTAAATTCATATGTATTTATTTAGATGCTTACTTAATTTCTCTCTTTTGAAAAGGTTTGATTATTTTTGATAAATTATTTAAAATTTTATCTCTATTTATTAAATATTATTTTA